>JACXGK010000834.1:0-87701 GCA_016801125.1 Novumbra hubbsi
CTCCTTCTGTTGACTCCGGCACTGTGGCTCCTCCTTCTGTTGACTCCGACACTTTGGCTCCTCCTTCTGTTGACTCCGGCACTGTGGCTCCTCCTTCTGTTGACTACGACACTTTGGCTCCTCCTTCTGTTGACTCCGACACTTTGGCTCCTCCTTCTGTTGACTCCGACACTGTGGCTTCTCCTTCTGTTGACTCCGGCACTGTGGCTTCTCCTTCTGTTGACTCCGGCACTGTGGCTGACCCTGATTCCACTCTCTGCCTCAAGGAGGTTGTGCATTCTCTCAAGTCAACACAGAGTAATAAAGCTCAAGTGCCCGATTGGTTTCCTGTTGAGTTCCTTAAGAACTTTCATGCCAAGTTAGCACCGTTGCTATTGTCTATGTACCATGAGTCACTGGAACGTGGCTCGTTGCATTCAGCTCTTACCCAGACATCAAATGTGTTTCTACTTAAGAAGGGGAAAGAACTGTATGACAATGGACTATTTTCTGGTCTCTAAATACTCGTCACCCCCTCTCGCTTTTTTTGGTTACCTAAAAGTCAGGCATTGTGTTGAACAGTTTTTTGGCTTCTCTGCCGAACCCCCTGGCCGACCCTGGGATAGTGTATTCTCTTTACTACCTGGACGGATGGGATTAACCTCTCAGATCGATTTATTCTGCCATTGGACAAGCACTCTGCTAACAACGCTAAATCAGCCTGGGAGCGGGAGATGGGTCTGGAATTCACCCTGAAGTGGTGGGATGAGGCGATAGATAGATGTCATGTCTCCCCATGTGACCTGGGATATATGTTCTCTCTGTGCCCTGCGTTTAAGAGCCATTGGGAATCCATTTTCCTAATTGTGTCTGAGGTACTGTCCGGAAACCTGCAGCCAAATTCCCGTACAGCTGTTTTTGGTGTTCTGGGAGACTGGTTCTGGTTGGCCCCATCCAAGCGGACCCTGTTGCATTCGCCTCCCGGCTCTCCGGACGCAGGATTCTACTTGCCTGGATGTCCGTTTCCCCCGCTTTGGTTTCCCAGTGGCTTTGTGATGTTGTTTATTTCCCCCTCAAGGGCTCCAGAACTGTTAACTCTTATTGTGCAAATGCCGTTCTTTTATTGATTACTTTAATTCATTGCAGAACCCTTTTGATGTTGTCATTTCTTTTTTTTTTAAATGTATATCATTACTATTTTTTATTATTGTTTCTTTTTTTTCTGTGTGTCTTGTAAAATAAATATTTATATTGAATAGGGCATGTTATTTTGGATTTCTCTTCCTATTCACCTACCAGTAATGTTATAACACATATTTCACATGTAAAGTCATAAAGCAAGATACAATGCATTTCTAATGCAGGATCCACTGTATAATACATTTTACATACATTAAAAAGAAAGTCTAGTTTCTTCACACATTTATTGGTTCTACCTCATTGTCAACGATACATGTTATTGTTCCCAAAACACAGCCTGTAATAAATTCACTCTTTTTATAGAAGGGGCGGATTGGTTGGTGGTGATAACAGAATTGTAAGCAACTGAACCTTATCTGTAAGGACTCTGTCAAATAAAACATTTTGGACTTTGTACCAACACCTCTTTATGATTGGGTGCAGCACAGGAGTTCACTTCTTAAGGAAACCCAACAATACAAAGTTGTAGCAGATTCAGCAGACCTGAATTCGACACCAAATTTAGAATATCTTTATATTTCATTTATTACAGTCTTAGAAATGTATTTTATATTAATTCTGCTGTTGTTTGGGACACTTTCAACGGTGGACAGCGGTAAGAATTTATCTTTTGGAAAATGTCATAAGTGAAAGTAAAAGCTTATCACTTATAAAGCCAATATTTTTCTATTTTTATTTGTTGTTTTGTAAATTAACACTGAACTTGATATAGTCAATCTTGACAAGCATAGCCACTTAAGATATGTTGTTTTGGATGTTTTGATAAATTCCTTAAATGAGACAGATGATAAAAAATGTATATATATATATATAACTTTTTATAATAAAATTACTAATGTAATTAATACTGGAAACAATACAGTTTCCATTATTAGGCTAGTTTTCTAGATCGTTATTATCCTTGTAGCCAGTGGCAAGTTACATTGACTCCGAGGGGTAGTTGGGTAGCCTAATGGTCAACATAGTCTGGCAAATTAACAACAGTTTGCTGGTTCTAATTCCCAGCATGAAAAAAAAACGATTTCCCTGATACATTTTATTAATCCAAATGGCACCCAGGTTGTTGCTACAAATGCGAATGTGTTCTTAGCAGATATTCCTGATAATTTCTTTTTCACCTGGCAACCAGGTGGTTTGGCTATCTACCGCCTCTAGTGGCAATGGATGACAATGCTAAACAGTATTATTAAATGTACTTATCTCAGTTCTGTCTTGTTTCACAAACAACTTTATTCCAAGTCAATTAGTATTTAGATGTACACATTACATTGATTAAGTACTGTACACTTCATACCAAGATAAGATCATACTACACCTAACTAATCCATTATCAGAATATAAATCTCGCTCATTTCAAATAGACTGTGCACTGTTTTAAAATGTTTAATCAGGAGTTATAACTAATCAATTTGTTTCCAATTTGACATTTAGACAGATGGTCATTAAACTACATCTACACTGCCCTGTCAAAGCCAGTTGAATTGTCTGGTATCCATGAGTTCACTGCCATGGGCCTGATGAATGACAGACAGATTGACTACTATGACAGTGATGTCAAGCAGAAGATGCCCAGACAGAACTGGATGAAGGAGAAGCTACCAGCAGACTACTGGGAGAAAGGCACCCAGTCCCGTAAGAGCAAGGAGCAGTGGTTCAAAGTCAACGTCAACATCTTGATGGACCGTATGAGGCACAACAACACTGGTGAGACAATTCATTAGTCTACATAACCAAGCATAATAATTCTGGTTTTCCTTGTAGCTGCATCCAGTATTTTGCTAAAATTCCCAAATAACTCATTACATTTTAAGAAAACGTTTACCAACAAATGACTTCTAGCACAGCATAACTTCTACTGGTTTTCTCCTCAGATGTCCATATTCTTCAGTGGAAGCATGGCTGTGAGGTTGACCAACAGAGTGATGGTGCATTGAAATTTGTAAAAGGTGTTGACCAGTACAGCTATGATGGTGACGACTTCCTGGCCTTTGATGATACCAATATGCAGTGGGTGGCCCCAGTTTATCAAGCTGAGGCAACCAAGAGGAAGTGGGACGGGGTGCAGATCCTGAACCAGTACACCAAGGGTTACCTGGAGAAGGAGTGTGTGGACTGGCTGTCCAAATTCATGGAGTATGGAGACCAAGAATTAAAGATGGCCTGTGAGTATTTATTAATGTTCATCTGAATCGTAACATTTGGTTTTCCGATCAAATGGTTAACTAAAAATAACAGTTCATACCTGTGATATCATATTTTCAATTCTTGCCCTCTTTAGCTCCTCCAAAGGTATTTTCGTTTGCTAAAAAGGCTAAAACTAATGGACATCTGCGACTGACCTGCATGGCAACAGGTTTCTATCCCAAAGATGTGATAATGCAGATTAGGAAGAATAGTGTCCCATTGACCAAAGATGATGGAGTCCATTCTACTGGAGTCCTACCTAATAATGATGACACCTACCAGATCAGGATGAGTGTGCAGATCCCAGAAGCAGACACCAATGATTATGAATGTTATGTTAACCACAGAACACTGGAGGAGCCAATTTTGAAAAAATGGGGTAATGTAGTGATGATATTGAATTTAAATTTGTTTCAATCAATAGTGGTAAAACCAGATCTTTCTGAGTCTGTTATGAAATCATGAACACAGATATTTCAAATGTGATGTAGTTTTACACCTCAACATACAGCATTTTTTTTGTTACTGTCTAACATGTCCTCTTATCTTCAATACAGATGGAAAATGCTGTGATTGTAGTCAGTCTACAGTCAGTGTTATTGTTGGGGCTGTTGTCTGCGTGATGGTCGTCCTGCTCATATTGATCGCGGTTCCTTTGGCTCTGTGGAAGAAAGGAAAAATTGGTATGTTGTGAAATATGTAATACATTGTTATTATTCTGCTAGACATGTGTTGAAAGAAATTGTAGCAAGACTTACAAGTAATGTATTGGTATTAATACAGCTAGGTGAGACAAGATTTCTACATTGACAGTCTACTGACTTAAAGTAATGTATTTGTATTAAGACAGCTAGGTGAGACAACAATGACGTTTCAAAGTCGTATCCATTTTGTTTGCTTAGATGTTATTACCAAGGAGGTGCTAGTGGAGTGTGTTCATGTTATACTAGTCTGTCAGGATGGAAAATACACACTTTTTGCCACAAGGGATATTATATTTCCCATTAACAGTTTAGGTTAAAAGTTAAATAACCTTTTCCGTTTTGGTGTTAGCATTTGATTAAAGGTTAGTGTTTGCATAACATTTTTATTTCCTTTAATAACTTTTTCCAACATTTTAGGTAAAAAGAGAGAAGTTGTACCACCATCCGGGATCCAGGCCCCTCTAACTGGTACTACTGATGCTTTCCTATTGATAACTCCCAACACATCTAACATTTATTGCTTTAGCATAGTAATACCAATTACCAGGTAAATGATGAGGACTTAATGACACGCCCCTAATCCTAGTTTTTAGAAATGAACACTGTTTTACAGTCATGTCCTGATGAATATTTGGGCCCTATATTGGCTACTTCTGGTTTTAGTAGATTCTGGTTCTGTACATAGAATAGAATTAATAAAACAAACATAACCATGTTCTTCCAAAGTCATTCTGTTGACATGACTGTTATGTTCAGGTAATGCTCATGGAGGGATCCCTTTGAACGTGCCCAACACAGCAGGCAAGTCATTATGATATTCATAGTAGTTGAGGCCATATTTGGCAGATTAGGTAAGGACATTAGAAGGTTTTGTTAATGTATTTCCTGATATTTCAAAGTTTATTATAAGACTAGTACTTCTTGGCATCCAAAAATGACTTCTTACTTCTTACTCAGCTTGATATGTTTGCCTTTCAGGGCAAAGGTTGCTTATCATTCCATCATCTCTATTACAACTCTTCTGGTTTATAGACTAATAATATTAGGACAGTAAGTCATAATTAGGAAGACACATCCAGAATGCACCCAGTCAGTCAGACACTGAACAACATGTTATACTTAGTGGTAAGCTTCCTGATTGCTGATTGGCTGAAAGCCTTGTTGCTCAACTACAAGTTACATCAATCCATCTGTCTATCAGGGTAACGAATTCATGTTTAATTAGAATTATTCCTGCCTATAGATGATCAGTGATCTTTACTGTATCTGTATATCTGCATTGTTTTCTATTTTCCCAGTGACAATGAACGGTGATTATTGCAGCACTTCCTCTGAATCTGGTAATGTTATTCCAAAGTATTACCAGTTATGTTATGTCACATTACTTACATAGACATGGAATTCAGCTAAAACAAACTACGGGGTAATGTTTCTTCTGCTATTCCAGGTAAAGGGAGTCAAGAGATTGAGCCAATGCTGACAAATCTAGGTAATGCAATGTATCCTTTCTCTTTTGAGTGCGTATTTTGCGCAACCAAATACAAACTCTAAAAATGTAAATGGAGTTAGCAGGAACTGGGTTGGAATCTATACATTTAAAGCTGTTTCAAACTTGTTTTTGTTGGGAATTTCCCCCAAAACCTGGGCAGTGATATTTAATATATTTATGTTTTCCAGCAGTTTTGGAAATGAGGGTATTAAAAGGCAGACTGTCCGATTTAATTTGTTGGGTATTTTTTGGCGGTTATTTAGCTGGCCTAGGTTCACAGCTCTTTCTTAATCATTAATTATAGTTCTAATTTAATCGTTTGAACTTTCATTGCACTTTTTATTACAAAAAGAATCTCAAAGTGCTTGAACTAGCAAGGTGAAATATTGAAGCGGAATAGATTAGTCCCGACAGCTATTTTCTGCCAGTTTTGAAGGTTTTCAGTTCTTTGGTTTGTTTTGTTAGTGCCTGGCAATTGGCCTCCAGTATGGAGGCACAACCTGATGGAGGCAGGGTCTTGGTGGTGCCATAAGTGTTCCACTACAATCTTCTGACCATGCTCCAAAGGATCCTTAAGGCTGTTCAAATATTTGTATATTCCAGTGTTCAGTGTGGCTAGCTACCCATCAATCAGTGTGGCTATGTTTTTGCAACAAAAATGTGAATATTTCCTAAACCTTGCAATGGAACCTTCTACAAAACAATAGCAACGCAGTGGGAAACGAGACACAATGTTTTGATACCTGTAATTTCTCTGTAGTGCAAGAACTGTTGGAGGAGAGGCTATAATAATGTATGAATATATATGTGAGATAATAGTAGTGTGGCTTGTCAAAGCAAGCACACTAATAAAGAATTGAAAAGCCATCCCGACCGGACACAACTAGAAAATCATTGATTGAGGACCAAATGCGCTCAGACCATCAAAAAGACTTTGGATATGTAATGACCACTGTAACGGGGAGAGACACAGGGAACAGACACCAGCGTTTAGGGTTTTTTATTAAAGTTAAAGGGGTAGCAGATGAGGCAGTAGGCGAGCGATAAAGGCTTTTAGGGGATGTGGTGTGATCTCTGGGCAGGTTATCCAACAGTGGTTGAGCATGAATGGCTGCTGGTATTGTTGGCACTCATAATTTGCCTGGCAACATCATCAATTCCCGCCTCACTGTAGCCCGCCTCAGCACTAAGCTGCTTCTGGGAGATCATAAATGCCTCCCTAAGACGAGTTCCCATTTACTGTATGTCTGAATTATATTGTCTTTTCCCAGAGACAAAGATCCATCCAGTCAGCACTTCCAGTGATTCTGGTAATGTTATTTAAGCTACAGTCAGTGGTGTAATGTTATACTACTTACATAGACAGTGAATTCAGCTGAAACTATTCAAGTGCTAATGTTAGTTCTTCTGTTTTAGGTAAAGGCAGCAATGAAAGTCTTTAGACAAAAGAAATGCAAAAGAATTGAGGTAAATTCATTCATCCATTGCTTTTCATTTATTTATAACTGTAGTATAATCATAATCTTACAATCTCATTCTAGAAAGTTACTGTTAGATATTGTTGACTGTTAATTGTAGTCATAGATTTGTTGACTATCACAGACAGGTATTTGCCGTGACATTATTCTTGACCACATTGTATCTTGTAAAAAGTAAATGGACATTTTATTGAAGTCGAATGAGTTCTGGTCCACCCACAACTCTGATTATGTCAGTTCTTTTGTTTTATTGTTTTCATTATCTTTCCTACTGGTGGTGTACTTACAGTGTTACGATAGAAAACAATCATCTGTTCCCTTAATTGCTTTCTTTTCCTAAACTTTCAGCAATTGGAGGGTGACTGACAGTTCATCTAAACCTGTAACAATATGTTGTTTGGAGTCCTTCATTTAAGAATCTTTAATTAAGGATATTCTTGTAACAGTAGTGGAAGTCACTTTGAGAATATGATTACACTAAATACATTTCAACAAACTGATTGGGTGTTTTTGTAAAAACTGTTGTAAAAAGAGCATTATAAATACATTTGATGGATTGGAAAATCGCTTTTAAAATGTACAAAAAAAAACATTCTTGTTGCATGTCCAGTGACTCTGGTAATGTTATTTAAACTACTGTCAGTGATGTAATGTTATATTACCTACAATTTAAATGTAAATTAAATAGTGTGTGTTATAATAATAATATTTACCAGATTTGCTGTTAATATTGTAATTCAATTAATGTTGTAATTTAATATTTATGTTGATTTGAGGTTCTTTACAGACTTAATTGGCATTAGATTTGTATCAATATCATGGTGTTTTTTTGAAAATACATTATTGTTTTCAAATACAGTCTTGTGTGTTGGTTTATTTGATTTGGTAGGTATGCAATTTTGGTTTTAACAATTTGCTATGATTGTTTTATTTAATCTAGCATGTGCGTACTGACTAAGAACACACGCAAACACTATTTTTTACACAGCACTCAACAATGCATGACACATTTGTTCCAAGAACAATATTACACACTTTTAGTGCTTTTAAGTCCCATTGAAAGGATTTCAATTAATTTAATTAAGATTATGTTATAAAATTTACTTTAAACCAACCAGATTTATTTGACCATGTGCCTTGGGGTTTTTAGGAGGCAGGTTTGCTGTTAACGAGGGAATAGGCTTAGAGACATTTTCTTTTCATTGACAGACCATTCAACATGAATGTTGTCATACCTCTCCTTCTTTCGTAGGCATCTGATTTGATTGTAAATACTAGTGTGTGCGCAAATCCAGATTCAAAGTTCAGGTTTTGTTCAAAACCTGAGTTGTGAACCAAAAATAAATGATTGCATATTCAAATCAAACAAACAAAATATGATTTACTGACATTTTGTCAACATCATTAATCTTCTGAATCTGAATATGATTGTCTTTGAAGAGGAATCATTTATTCTACTTGGGGATCACAAGTAATTATTAAAGCAGCACCATCATGTTTTCCAGTTGTAACTATTAGAGAGATGGTCAATTAACAAAATCTGCACTACACTGCCCTGTCTAAACCATTTGTATTGTATTCTCCCCCTGACCAAGAACCTATCGGTCACCCTTGATTGCTCAGTTTGACCTGGTGACAATCTCTAGGAATGTTTGTGGTTCCACTCTTCAATTAAAGAATGATGAGACCACTTTTTGGGAACCTTCAATGCTGCAGAAATGTTTTGGTAATTCTTTGTAGATTTTGTAGCACTCAACAAAACAATTAATTTTTTTTATGTCCAGGATCTTATTGAGGTTATTTTAAAATACATTTTATTCAGTTTTACATGGCCCTCTAAAAATAAATAAACATTTTATAGTAGGCTTTGGGAGGCAACAAGATGGCCCAACTACCAGCAGGTTTACTCAGGCCTGGAAGTCCCCTGTTTTCTAGGGTGTGGCCTGTAGACTAAGGAGGTGTGGCTAGATGTGGATGTACAACATTATGTGACTAGTTATTGTGCAGTACTGATCGCGCCATTACTTTTACTTTCAGTATGCAATCAAATTTGTCCTGGCCATCCCCAAACTCTAATGACATTTCTCTTCCATTCTTTTTGTTACCCTAACATTTATGTTAGTGTACCCACTGTCTGAGTTTAGAATGCATTATAAGACTTTTACCATTGATAGTTGTGGTTTTGAAGGCAAATGCAACTGTCCAGTCCCTCCAGATTAATGTTTATTCAGTAACAACATTTTAAATAATAGTTTTCATAATCTCTTATCATGACTTTTATACATTTATTTTGTTAACACTTTGATAATGTTGATAATTCAAGAAGATTTTACATAGATTTGTTGTTCTTTGTCTGACATTTCTTTGGGTAGCTGTACTTGTTTTGGTATTTTCGACGTACATTGTTATTATCGTTTTAAAATTTTGGCCTATATGTCTTTGAGCTGTAATGTACTAGTTATGTAAGTATTCTTTTATTTCTGTTGGGATGATTTCCTTTAACCTCTCTTAGTTGGTTGTTATGGTTAATGTTAATCTATTGGCTTGACATTTGATTCAATCCACACCCACACAAACAGGAATCTAAGATGTTTTACATAACAAACCAAACTCGTTGGACAACCTTTTATGAATAATATACAAAGTGTTTCCTGGTAGAGAAAGACTCAGTGTCTGTAGACGCGTTGTGCTGCTCACTGTGGAATACGACTTGGGCCGTTGATTAGGTTCAGGGAACGGGATTCAACATGTATTTCTTAACAGTTTTGCTCTTTTGTGGGACGCTTTCAACCGTGAAGAGTGGTAAGAGTTTTTTTTTGTAGGCTGTGTTTGTTATTTTTGTGAGAGCAGGGACTTTTTAAAAACTTGGGACCATTTTTACACCCAGACAGTTGCCATTGTACCTGACTGTCTGAAAATGAAAAGGTTAAGAACAGCCTAACCCGAAACCTAACCCTTACCCTAAACCATATTCAAAACCTAACCTCAGCATAAGTTGTGTATCAGCAGTTTCTTTTTTGATGGCATTATTATCTATAGATCTACAGGTGGTAATTGGGTCTCCCACAATAAATAAAACCACTAGATTACAGTGTAATAAAAGAAAACATTTAAAACATTTTTTTTAGATAATTCACTGCATTGTGATTTCTATAATATTTACTGTAATATCTTGTGGTATTTACTATAATATACTCTGGTATTTACTATTACCTTTCAGACATTAAAGTAGTATTCATTATAGGATTCTTGAATTAGGATAATTGAGAGACAAGTAGGGATTTCCTTCCGGAACACCCAAGTAGACACACAGTGAAAGACAATATTGTACCTGTGTAGGTACAACATTGGTCTGAACGGGTTAAAGGCCCGCTAGTGTTTTCAAGGGGAATGGCAAACAACATGTATTTAATACTTAAGACTTAGTTCGCTAGATAACCACTTGGTTGCTACAACTTTTGATTTCTATTTCCCATTTGTATAGTCTATCCTACAATAGTAAAACTATAGTAGCACAAGCAAACACGTTTTGTATGCTTGTCCAAAGCTGTTTTGAACAAGGTGTTTTGATCAAAGTAATTTTATATACTGGCAATCATGTTTAGAATGATTGCCGTACATTGTGACAACAGGAACAAGAATGATTGCAGTACATTGTGTTGCCAACACAACTGGTCTGATGACATTCCATGAAAATTGGTTTCCTGGTAGAGCAAATACATTATGTTTCCTGGTAAAAAAAGGCCAGGTGTACTGTTGTCATATACTGTGGAACACCAGGCAAAATGAAAGGAAATGTTTTTAAAGTTTTTATCGGGGAGCCCTACTTTTCCACTTTCTAGTATGTAAAATTTTAAACTAACGGCCAGTGGAGGTACGGGAGCTCAGTTCCTCCGTGGTCTCATTTCAACCATTTGTGCAGGAGCTCAGATCCTCTGTCCCCCATCCTCTTTAACCACTGCTTGTTCCTGATCGCAGCTTAAACCTGTAAAAAAACATCTCGTTTATTATAGTGCCTGGGGTATTTCAGGGGTTTAGAGTGTAACCAGACACAGCTTATAGTTGTGGTAAATTGACCAAACCACACCCCTTTTGGCCTTATTGCTTAAGTATATGTGGGTTTTTTTTTCTGTCATGCACCATAGCTCCAAAGAAAATTCCTTGTATGTGTAAATGTACTTGGCAGTAAAGCTGTTTTTGATTCTGATTCTGATTATGCTAAACAATTAAATAGTAAACAATATGATACAGCATGATCATACTTATTTTCCAAAACAGGACAAAATTATATAATAAGCACTACAAATGATTTAAGAGTACTACAGTGTAGTCAATATAGAGATATATAGTACAACCCTGTTTCCAAAAAAGTTGGAACGCAGTGTAAAATGCAAAAAAGAACAGAATGCAGCGGTTGTGCAAATCATTTAAACCCTATATTCAAAAGAAAACAGTACAAAGACAACATATCAAATGTTGAAACTGAGAAATGTTATAGTTTTTTTTAATATATGCACACTTTGAACTAGATGTCTGCAGAACAAAAAAGACCATCTCTCTAATTAGGTTAATTGGTAACAGGTCAGTAACATGATTGGGTATAAAAAAGCATCCCAGAGGGGATGAGTCTTTCAGAAGTAAAGATGGGGAGGGGTTCATGACATAGTAAGTAGTGCAACAATATAAGAATAACGTTTCTCAATGTAAAATTGCAAGACTTTGGACATCATCTACAATTCATAATACATTTAAAAGATTTAAAAGATTCAGAGAATCCTGTCATGCCCTGGCTGCGAGCCCCTGGCCATTTCAGGGCAGTACTAATTGTGTGGCCTCTAGCCCTCTCTATGCCGTTGTGGGCTCCCCAGTCAGAGCAGCTGCATTCAGTTGACTCTGATTGGGGAGCCTACTTAGGTTCAGTTTGCACCACACCCGGTGTGGTTTATTGTTTGTTGGCTTGTCTCAACAGTTCACGGTTTGTCCTTTGTTTAAGTCATTTTCAAGTGAATACGCTACATGTTATTTTTACTTCGTTTTGTGTTAGTTAATCCTTTCATTTACGTTTACAGTTTCGTGTTAGTTTGTATTTGTTTTGTTTGTGATTAAAATCACCTTTCCTTTTGAAAAATGTCTGCGTATGGTTCCGCTCCACAACAAAACCGTGACAAATCCGGAGACATTTCTGTACGCAAATAACAAGGCCTAAAACCAATATTGGATGGTCGTGATCTTCGGGCCCTCAGGCAGCACTGTATTAAAAACAAACACTATTCTGTAGTGGACATCATTACATAACCTCAGGAACACTTTCAAAAAATCTTTGTCTGTGAACACAGTACGTTGCTGCATCCACAAATGTTAAACTTCTACCATGCAAAGAAGAAAGCATATATTAACAACATCCAAAAACGCCTGCATCTTCTCGAGGCGCAAGCTCATTTAAAATGGACTGATGTGAAGTGGAAAACTGTCCTATGATCTGGCTGCTGAACGTTGTAATGGTTTATGGGGAATTATGTTATGTTTAGCCTCCGGATGAAACATCAGAGGGACCATTTGGCTGGTTATCAATGCACAGTTCAAAAGCCAGCATCCGTAATGGTATGGGGGTGCATTAATGCAAATGGCATGGGTACCACACATACACCAGCACACACACTCATTTGACTTGTTTTTTATCCACAATAATGCATGCCAGATTTGACTACTTAAAAAATGTCCTGTTGTGCTTTTGAGTCACTACTAATGAAGTTATTTGCTAGTATGCAAGATACCAAAGTTGTCTGACCACATTCCTTAAAAAAAGGGGTTGGTTTTCCTGGCAGAGGACGTTAAGTTGCCCTGGGTGTAGGATAGGCATATTGTTATCTTTATAAAAAAAAAATATATATTTTGCTGTAGACTAAATTGTGTTAGGAAGGAAAAACTTCACAACTGCAGGATATATATATATATATATACAAATTGTCAAAATAATAATAATGTATTTAACTTATGAGGCAGGTATATATATATATATATATATATACATATTGTCTTCGAAGTAAAGATGGGGAGGGGTTCATGACTTAGTGAATGACTGCGCAAATGATTTACCTGTTGTACCCATTGCTGCCTGAAGCTATCCTACACCTGAGAAAACTCTTGCTAGGCAACATAGTCAGACAATTTGATTGGTTGAAAACGCTATGCATTTAACTGTGGGATGCTTGTTTTAAAATAAAATATATCATGAAATAAAAATATGTATGTTTTGTCAACATGATTAGAGTTGCAAATTAATTCTAATATTTGGTAACATGTTATTTAGATGTGTATTGCATTTTGTAAATGCTTAACAGACTATCTGCATACTATCAATAACATTTCAATCAAATATCTACTATCACTAAGCTCATACCACTTTTTCTAACATTTATTCTAAAACGTATTATGATCTTAGCAAGCAATTATTAGGTTTTTGATTGTTTGTTGATAGTCTTTACATCTATAAAACAACTCTATAAAGTATCTGAAAATAAAATTGTACAAAATATTTTTGCCAGGGAATAGTTTTTTTCTTTACACTATATAATAACAGCAATATCATGTTTTTATCTCTAACTTGTAGACATATACTCATTAAACTACATCTACACTGCTCTGTCAAAGCCAGTTGAATTGTCTGGTATCCATGAGTTCACTGCCATGGGCCTGATGAATGACAGACAGATTGACTACTATGACAGTGATGTCAAGCAGAAGATTCCCAGACAGAACTGGATGAAGGAGAAGCTACCAGCAGACTACTGGGAGAAAGGCACCCAGTCCCGTAAGAGCAAGGAGCAGTGGTTCAAAGTCAACGTCAACATCTTGATGGACCGTATGAGGCACAACAACACTGGTGAGACACATCATTACTCTGAAGTCTATTTCAGATATTTTCATTTTAAAATAGTATGTGATATATAAAATGTGCCACTTCTTGTTTTCCTCTCCTTGTGAGACACACTTGCAATATATCCTCTCCATAAGAACATTTTTTGCACTATGAGATCTAGGTTGTTTTGCATCTACCTCAATACATATTACTAATGTTGCATCATTCAACATTCACGTTTTTTCCCCTCAGATGTCCATATTCTTCAGTGGAAGCATGGCTGTGAGGTTGACCAACAGAGTGATGGTACATTGAGATTCATAAAGGGCGTTGACCAGTACAGCTATGATGGTGACGACTTCCTGAACTTTGATGATGCTACTATGCAGTGGGTGGCCCCAGTTTCTCAAGCTGAGGCAACCAAGAGGAAGTGGGACGGGGTGCAGATCCTGAACCAGTACACCAAGGGTTACCTGGAGAAGGAGTGTGTGGACTGGCTGACTAAATTCATGTCATATGGAGACAAAGAACTAAGGATGGCCTGTGAGTATTTTTTAATGTTCATCTGAATTAAACAGTTAATTGAAAATGATACCTGTGATATCAGATATTAATTATTCATATCACTAAATTCTGCCTCTCTTTAGCCCCTCCAAAGGTCTATTCGTTTGCTAAAAAGGCTAAAACTAATGGACATCTGCAACTGACCTGCATGGCAACAGGTTTCTTTCCCAAAGATGTGATAATGCAGATTAGGAAGAATGGTGTCCCATTGACCAAAGATGATGGAGTCCATTCTGAAGGAGTCCTACCTAATAATGACGACACCTACCAGATCAGGATGAGTGTGCAGATCCCAGAGGCAGACACCAATGATTATGAATGTTATGTTAACCACAGAACACTGCCGAAGCCAACTGTGAACAAATGGGGTAATGTAGTACTGATAAAACCAGATATTTTTGGTCTGTTATAAATTCATGAACACAGATGATTCAATTGTGATGTTTTACACCTCTACATACAGTATTTTTTTTTTACTGTCTAACATGTCCTCTTATCTTCAATACAGATGGAGAATGCAGTGATTGTAGTCAGTCTACAGGTGTTATTGTTGGGGTTATTTGCGTGATGGTCGTCCTGCTCATATTGATCACGGTTCTTTTGGCTCTGTGGAAGAAAGGAATAATATGTATGTTGTGAAATATGTAATACGTTGTTATTATTCTGCTAGACATGGGTTGAAAGAAATTGTAGCAAGACTAACAAGTAATGTATTGGTATTAATACAGCTAGGTGAGACAACATTTCTACATTGACAGTCTACTGACTTAAAGTATTGTATTTGTATTAATACAGCTAGGTGAGACAACATTTCTACATTGACAGTCTACTGACTTAAAGTAATGTATTTGTATTAAGACAGCTTGGTGAGACAACAATGACTTTTCAAAGTCATATCCATTTTGTTTGTTTAGATGTTATTACCAAGGAGGTGCTAGTGGAGTGTGTTCATGTTATACTAGTCTGTCAGGATGGAAAATACCCACCTTTCAAAATTATATTCACCATTAACAGTTTAAGTTAAGTTAACAATACAATTTTCCAACAGGTTTTTGTGTTAGCATTCAATTAAATGTGTGTGTTTGCATAATATTTGTATTTCCCTTTAATAACATTTTCCAAATTTTTTAGGTAAAAAAGAAGAAGTTGAAAAACCATCTGGGATCCAGGCCCCTTTAACTGGTACTACTAATGGCATATTTTGCATTTAACTTTCTACAAATCTCACATGTAATGCATATTAACACCAATGACCTGGTAAATTATGAGGACTTAATGTCACGCCCCTAATCCTAGTTTTTTGACATTAAGAATGTTTTACAGTCATGTCCCGATGAATAGTTTGGCCCTTTATTGGCTACTTAATGTTTTGGTAAATGCTGATTCTGAAGTACATAGAAAAGCATGAATAAACAAACATAACCATGTGTGTTATTTTCAGGCAAAATCAATTTGAACATGCCCACCACAGCAGGCAAGTCATTCTAATATTCATAGTAGTTGAGGACATATTTGCCTGTTTCAGTAAGGACATGTTAATGTTTCATTCATTAATGTTTCAAGTCTATTATCAGAATAATACTAAGAATGATTTATTCAATTGTTTCCTGGTATGCAAAAATTAATAACACACAGCCTCAGATGTTAGCCTTTCGGGCCAAAGGTTGCTTACCATCCTATCAACATTATTACAAATCATCTGGTCTATAGACAAAAATATGAGGACTGTCCTAATTAGTCCTCAAGTCCTAATTAAGCAGAAACGCCCAGAGTTGAATTAGTCAGACACTGAACAACATGTTAAAAGGGGGGAGGTAAATATGTCATATTATATACTGAGTGGTAAGCATCCTGAATGCTGATTGGCTGTAAGGGGACCATATGCAGGATTTCAGGGATGTAGCTGAGGTGGGGAAAGGTGGATATGATTCACAGGGTCCATGGCTTGCGGGGCCCAATGATGGTAATAGTATACTGTTTGCTTATGTATCTTTTCAGGGGACCCTTGATTTCTAGCCACGGCCCTGCAGGTTATGAGCGTATATGAAGTACTTTGATGTCCATGGCCAATATACTGAGACTGAGTGCTGTAATCCAGCTTTTTTTAGAACAGTTTTAAGTCTTTGTATGCTGGACATAAACCACTCCCCCTTGAGCCTTATTGCTCAATTACAAGTCACATCTATCCATCTTTATATTAGGGTAGCTAATTCATTTTAAACTAGACTTATTCCTGCCTATAAATGATCAATGATCTTTACTGCATCTGCATATCCTGTTTTCTAATTTCCCAGTGACAATGAATGGTGTTAATGGCAGCACTTCCTCTAAATCTGGTAATGTTTCTTCAATGTTTTATGTATGGCCAGTTATTTTGTCACATTACACACAAGGTAATGTTTCTTGTGCTATTCCAGGTAAAGGGAGTCAAGAGAATGAGCCAATGCTGACAACTCCAGGTAATAAAACATATCCTTTTGCATTTAAGTGTGTATTTGTCTTAACCAAATACAAACTCTGGAAATATATATAGTCAGTAGAAGGTTGATTGGAATCTATACATTTTAAGCTGTGCAGAACTTGTTTAAGGGAATTCCAAAAGTACTTGAATAGGGATATTTTGTTTTGTTGTTTTGGGTTTGTTTTCCTGCAATTTGAATTGCATTGTTTCATATCAGATTGACAAATATATCCTGCGGAGTTGTATAGTGGCCTACTCGCTAAACGTGAGTGGCGTTTCCTCCAACAGGTTAGCTCACATTGACTTCCTGGTTAAGGGATGGGATGTAAAGGAGCAGACCGGCCGATAGGTCAGGTTTCGGAGGAAGCCTATCACGATCTCAACTCTCCCGGGTCCACAGGGACTGTTGAGGCGGTGGCACAGGATTGGCGAGAAATATATATATATATATATATATATATATGAAAAGAATGACAAAAAAATTCACTACGTTCTTATATCTTTCTCTATGTTGCCAAATGATTAAACGTCATTGATTGAGAATCAAATGTGTTCAGACCATTATTAGGGCAGTGATATGTAGTGACCACTGTAACGGTGAGAGACACAGGGAACAGACACCAGAGCTTAGGGCCCAGAGGGAGTTTAATGGGTAGGAGGAGAGGAAAAAAGCTAATGGAAATACTGTACATTTCTGCCTATAAACGATCAATGAAATTCACTGCATATGACCTGCATTTTATTTTCCCAGAGGACAAAACTGATGGCAGCAGCACTTCCTCTGACTCTGGTACTGATATTTGAAATTACTTTAACTAATGTTACGTTAAATCATTGAATTCACCCAAAAAGTGCTAATGCTAGTTGTTGCTGTTCCAGGTAAAGGCAGTGATGAAAATCTGGAGAGTTGAGGTAATAATATTCATACATTGATTTTTTTTATTCTATCTGTTTTTTATAATGTAACACAATGACTACACTAAAATAAACAAAAAATCTACAAAATATATCATATATCCCTTTTTATTGCCAGTCTGTAAATCAGTTTTATTTAGTTGTAATATCCTTAAACTCACTTTAGACACACATTACTATCCTTCCCACACCAAACTACCCTGGACTAGCCTGTACTATACCAGTCTTGTTTGGTAAGGGAAGATGAGACAAGTCATGTTATTGTTTAGAGCAGGGGTCTTCAACTCTTACCCTACGAGGCCCGGGGCCCCCTGGTTTTCTGTTCTACCATTAATGTCACCCACCTGATATCCCAGGTCTAAATAAGTCCCTCATTATGGGGTGGCAATGACATAATGTGGATTGGAACTGGCTTGGAAGGCCTGAGTTGAAATACTTCATGTTCAACTAATTATGAATTGAATTTCAAAGTAATACATTTATACTGTATATTACGTCTCTGTTTAATGTTAAGAACATATGCATTTGCAGTTTTCTGGTACCTGTCATAAACTGATGGTTTCATGCAATATATTGCAATGTCAAGCCAATGTGGGACATATGAAGACGATTATTCACATTTTCCCTCTTTTTAGACTCAGCCTAAATCCAGTGAAAATCTAGTGGCCGAGGACCCTATGCTGGAAGAGGTTGGACCTAATGTGCGATGTTTCTGCACCATGTGTGTTCCTCTCTCCCAAGTCACCCCCCTCCTCCACACTCCAATGGTTTGATCCTTCTGACTTGGCTCTTAACAAATGCAGTGGTGAAACGGTATTAAATTGCTCCCACCTGGTATCTGATAGCTGTTTACTGGGACTACAGTCCCTTATTGCACTTATGAACTTTATGTCATTTCTTACTTTTATAATATGCAAGTTATTATGTCATTTATTTGCTCTATAATACAATTCTTTTTATATTTTCCCATACCTCTGTTACTGTTATATACACTACTACAACTGCTTAAGTAACTTCTGAAATGAATTATAATTTTGGGTTTACAATCTTGATATAATGGTAAACTATATTAGTTATATCAAATAGAAATACAATGGTGCTGTTGGTGCAGTGGTTAGAGCAGGGGTGTGCAAATATTTTGGCTCGGGGGCCACATCAGGATTTTGAAATGAAATGGAGGGCCACATTTGTTTTTGTAATTTGTTAATCATAATTGGTTTGGAGGCCAGAAAAGGGCATTCCGTGGGCCGGATGGGACAGCCTCGCGGGCCGCATTTGGCCCTCGGGCCGTAGTTTGCCCACCCCTGGGTTAGAGTGTAGCACTATTAAAACAAGGTTTTGTGGTTTGACTCCTGAAATTTGTTTACACGCATCACTTTGTCAGGAGTTCACAATTTCCCAATTGTCCCCAATTTTTAGGAGTAACCCCAATTGGTGCTTGCAGCTATATTCTGTAATTATTTCAGTTCTGTTTGCATAAAAATCTAATTTACAAAAAGCAGGCAATCACACTGCTTGTGGTATGAAACCATTCCACATGGTGTGATGTACATATAGTTGCATGAAACCTCTACCACACTTTCGACATGAACATGTTTGTGTGTTTGCAGAAAACTGTGAATTTTTCTTTTTGCTGAATGTTGTTTGCCCAAGTCAGGAAACATCTCACTGTCTTGACTGCTAGATCGTCTAATCAAAAGTTGGGGTTTGCACATACAACCTCTTGCACCTACTGCACAAGTGCACCACTGTTCTGCAGGGCAGACATTGTACATCTCTGGGGTCTGCTCAGATGGCACGTAATACATGTATAGACTGTTGATTGATTTTTTGGTCTATTTTCTTCCCCCAGTTGTTTTTCCGCATTTTATTTGTTGTTGTTCAAATCATTAAAGCTTCTTTAAATAAAAAAATTGTACTGTTGATAAAATGCTGTAGAATTACAAACTGTAGCACAAGACTTTAATTTGGCCAAAGACTGTATGATGTGTTGTCCTGCCTCTTTGTTATCGGGTCCACTCACACCACATACTGTACACCGCAGCCTCCACTACTCCTCCTCAATTAAGATAACTGTTAAGAACTTTTATAGAAAGGTATAATTAGCAAAAATAACAAGGTCATGGGAAAATTACAATAGAGGAACTCCCGGAGGCTATGAGATAATTTCAGACTGGAAAGTCACCAGGGGTCAATGGTATTCCTACAGAGGTTTAACTCACCTTCTTTGAAGAGCTGAAGGTCCCACTGTTGGCCTGTTTTAACTACTCATTTCGAAAAGGTTCAATATCTCAAACTCAGCAGGAAATCGTAATATCCTTGTTACTAAAACAGGACCTAGACGGTAAGTATGGGGACCCTACACATTTAAAAAACTGGAAGAATCTTACGATGCAATGCCAAGATCTTAGCAAAATGTATGGCACTTAGAATAAAAAAAAATAAAAAAATAAAATCATACATCCCGATCAAACAGGTTTTATCCATGTCCATATATTGTCCATATATTGGCGACAACATACGTAAAATACTGGAAATAATAGAACAATATGAAGATTCAAATATACCTGGATTCAACCTTAACCTTATACAGTGGGGAGAACAAGTATTTGATACACTGCCGATTTTGCAGGTTTTCCTACTTACAAAGCATGTAGAGGTCTGTCATTTTTATCATAGGTACACTTCAACTGTGAGAGACGGAATCTAAAACAAAAATCCAGAAAATCACATTGTATGATTTTTTTGTAATTCATTTGCATTTTATTGCATGACATAAGTATTTGATCACCTACCAACCGGTAAGAATTCCGTCTTTCACAGACCTGTTAGTTTTTCTTTAAGAAGCCCTCCTGTTCTCCACTCATTACCTGTATTAACTGCACCTGTTTGAACTTATTACCTGTAGAAAAGACACCTGTCCACACACTCAATCAAACAGACTCCAACCTCTCCACAATGGTCAAGACCAGAGAGCTGTGTAAGGACATCAGGGATAAAATTCTAACTATTCACAGACTTATAATTAGAGCTAAAATCTACACCGCCCCAGACGAGATATGAAAAACATATATTTGGAGACATTAAAATTAATTTGAGGGAACAAAAACATATTTTTATGGAACTAAATACTTGACAATGAACAGGTAGACAGCTTATGTCTAGCTGACGCCAAACTGACTCTGGTCTTTTCACCGGTCATGGCTATAAGGCAGCGGTCACCAAACAGTCGATTTCGATCAAGGCATTTCTGGTAGATCGCCAAGTGTTGTGCAACTGATGACATTTTTATCTATTACTTCTGTGATTGGCTGTGTGTGTGTTGTTCTGTGAGGGAAAATATAATCAATCAGAAGCTAGTTTTGAACTATGTGCGGAATGGGCTCCTTGCACAACTCTTTCCGCATTCTCCTCAATACTGAATAGTGAAGTGGTCCTGGCGTATTTGGGAAGCTTTGCATACTAATAACACCAACTTTGATGGTGTTATTAGTTCTATCTTTGTTTCATCAGACCAGATCATTTTGTTTCTCATGGTCTGAAAGTACTTCAGGTGCCTTTAGGCAAACTCCAGACAGGCTGTCTTGTGCCTTTTACTGCGGAGTGGCAGTCATTTCTCCCCTACTCAATTTGTACTATAGGAAGAGTTCTGATGGTTCCAAACTTCTTCCATTTACGGATGATGGAGGCCACTGTGCTCATTAGGACCTTCAATGCTGCATAAATCTTTCTGTAGCCTTTCCCAGATCTGTGCCTCGATATAATCCTGTCTTAGAGGTCTTCAGACAATTCCTTGGACTTCATGGCTTGGTTTGTGCTCTGACATGCACGGTCAGCTGTGGGACCATATATAGACAGATGTGTGCCTTTCCAAGTCATGTCCAATACACTGAATTTACCACAGGCGGACTCCAATCAAGTTGTAGAAACATCTCAAGGATGCTAAGTGGAAACAGGTGGCACCTGAGCTCAATTTTGGTGTACACTGCTACAGCTGTTATTTTGGTTTTTCATTGTTCACTGCAATGGATCTACATCTTATATGAACAAAAGTATTAATCGTTTCATTCAGTCTGATTGCCACAGGTGTATAAAACCAGGTGTATGACCCTGCCATGCAGTCCGCCTTTACAAACATTTGTGAAAGAATGGGTCATTCTAAAGAGCTCACTGAATTTAAGTGTGGTATTGTAATAGGATGCCACCGTTGCAGCAAGTCAGTTCATGAAATGTCATCCCTCCTAGATTTTCCATGATCCACTGTACATGGAAGTGCTCAGCCATGAAGTGGCAGACCACATACAATCACAGAGCAGGGTCGCTGAGGTGCATAGTGTGTAAAAGTCACCAACGATCAGCTGACTCAATAACTGCAGAGATCCAAAACTCCTCTGGCATTAACATCGGCACTAAAACTGTGTGCAGGGAGCTTCATGGGCCAGCCCCTCTCGACCAACATCAGTGTCTGACCTCACCAATGCTCTTCTGGAAGAATGAGCAGAAATACCTAGAGACACACTCTAAAATCTTGTAGAAAGCCTTCCCAGAAGAGTGGAAGTTGTTTTAAGCTCCTGTAGGTGTCATTTGTAGGTGTCCCAATACTTTTGTATTGAAGTCTACATATATAGGCTGTTAAATAAGCCTGACCTGACAATGTGGAGGCACCTGCAACACTGACTTAGTATTTTATTGACTTAAGAGATTCCTTATTAAAGAATGAAATGCAAATATTATATGGCATAATGGTTTATGATTATTAATAACAGGATTGGTCACTCTTGCTGTATTATGATTGATAATGTTATATGCCGTTGAGTGACAATAACTATGCAATACCTGACTATTAAATTATACGATGATTATACGATGTGCCATTAAATCTGTGCCTTCTGGGCATAAGTGACCAACATGTGTATATATATTCAAAGGACTTATCTTAGCAGGCAATACTACCGTAGACTCGCAAGGAGGCAAATTTATAGCATCACGTCATTATATGTAACACTTATGCATGTCCCTAAGAAGCTAACCACAATAGTGGATTAGTAGCTTCTCCTACTTTCACCTTTAAAATATATCTCCCACGGAGCGTGTGGCAAATTGCCACCACTGTCCAGGTTTTAGGGGGTTAGTAATTTAATGGATTTACAGTTTATCATCTATACACCAATTAATCTGCAATTGACAAGCCATTTAAATTTTTGACTTGTTCCAGCTGGATTTATTTCCTAAAATGAAATATCATCTTACAGGCCACAAGTAAGATATACATTTCTTTCTGATGACTGGAATGGACTGTATCCTGTAGCCAACTAGCCTGCTTCTGTCCAGGGTTTTTCCTGCATATCAACCACCTTCCCAAAATCTCGCACCGCCTCTCAATGACGGCATGTCATCGCCACTACTGTGAATGTGATGTCCGGTGCTAACAATAATTGATCAGTTAATGCAAATAATAAAAAACAAACCAAAAACTAATTGATCACTGTTACTCTGATTTCTAATCTGTATTAAAACCCCATCCACTCGGGGGCGCCAATTTGTGTCTCTGGCTTCGTCATACCCACTTTTAGAATATAAGAAGAAAAACACGGAAGCGACAGGAAAACAATTTCCTTTCTTTGGTTTTTAGAGTTGTTCCCAATGGGGAAACGTTGTTTGGTTACACCACTAGCTTACGTAGTTTACCAAAATGTCTAAATTAGAGTCTTTGAATGTGTATCTGTCTGAGCGTTTAACGGTTGCTGCTTTGGAGATTTTTGGGGCAGTTGAGAAAGTATTCGTTGAGTACCAGGAGGAGATTTCCCGATCTAAAGAGGAAAATGATTGGCTTAGGGGTCAGCTGCGCTCCACATCGGAGGGAAGAAAATGTACAACAGGTTCGAGGAAATCTCAATTGTGATTTAATACTGCTCATGTTTTAACGTCTTCACCATGCACGATTATTTCCTAGTTTGTGTTAAAAAATCCTGTGTACTTAAATCAGGCATGTCTGCACCTTGGTTCCTCCTTCCAGACTCCCAGGAGCTGTCTCTCCTTGGCTCCAAAGAGGAGGTTCTGCCTGAGCAGAAGCACTGTGAGCACCAGTTGTACCCTAGTCTGAGGCACGAGAAACCAGGACCCACCTGCATTAAAGAGGAACTCAGGACCGACCAGGAGCAGCAGTTAAAAAGGCTGGACAGTAATAACGTTGAGTTATTTAGTTCTCCCTGTGTGAAAAGTGAAAGGGACCAGGAGGCCTTCAGCCACAGCTCTGCTGTAGTTATTGACCAAATTCACAGTCCACCGTTGGATCCCGAACCACCATTGGAAGCACAGTGTTCAACATTTTGTACTTCATCTACAGAATCTCACTGCTGCTATGATTGCGGCAAAACATTTGCTCTGAACACCGACCTTCAGAGACATGTGATTCTCGCTAGGGAGAGACCCATTGAATGCCCATACAACTCCTCCTGGAAAATGAAAACACTCCCGCTGAGTCAGGGTGGGAAACCCTGCCGTGTTTGTAGGAAGACCTTTAACAGCAATGAACATCTATCCCAGCACATGAGGGTCCACACACGGGAGAGGCCATTCAGCTGCAGGGATTGTGGGAAAAGCTTCCATAGCAAGGGTCTGCTGAACGTGCACATACAGACCCACAAAGGAGAGAAAAGGTTTAGCTGTGGATACTGTGCCAAATGCTTCTACCAAAAGGGGAACTTAACCCAACATTTACGGACTCACACGGGGGAGAAACCCTTTAGCTGTGGCCAGTGCGGAAACAAATTCAACCGGAGGACTCATCTGAACAGGCATATATTGACGCACACAGGCGAAAAAAAGCACGGCTGTTCCGTTTGTGGAAGACGATTCGCTGAGAACGCCGACCTGCTGAAGCACATGGATAAAGTCCACAAGTGACGACAACGAGATAAAGAGCAAACCGACGTTTTCTGATCGTCAAAGATATTTCAGCAACCTTAGCCCAACACCTAGCAACCATGTTAAATGCATTTAGACATTAAATGCTAGGTGGTCGTATTAGGGGAGGAGGCGTGTAGACTCTACCCTAATACGACCGCCTAGCATTTAATGCTGCAGTATAATTATGTAGCAAAAGCTTTCTATTACAGGAACCCTGTGCACACACTTCAAGGAGCCCACTACAACAGGTTGCCTTGTAAATATCTTTGTTGGTCTGGTCCTGTTTTTAGACACGTTACACAACAACTAATAGTTGCCTGCACCATAATCAACTGTGTCAACAACTGACACATTGTTTTACTAAATAATGTGTTCACCTGATAGGGGTGGGGACCTAAGCCAATCTGTGTTGTGAAACTAATTTGGGTTCATTAATGTTTTTAAATAATTACTAATGGATAAGTGATGTTTCTTTTTTTTAATCTACACTATTTAAGTCCCAGTGAGGTTATAACGAAACATGATTTCTTTCTGTAGGCTAAATATAGAAAAGGTTATAGATGTTTGTAAAAAGTAATGTTATTAAAATACAACCAGAAAAGGAAGGGGTATATCAGGCTGGTTTAGGGGGGAAGACATGTCAAATACAGATGATAGAGGAAACCGTGACAGTGTACAGCTGGCGATACTTTCAGAAGATGAATGATTCTGTTGCGAAGGAATGTTGATGCGTGTGTATACTTAAGTTTGGATACACGGTACACTGACGCAATACAATGCTTATGTTTGGATACGTAGTACATTGACATGATCAAATACCTATGTTTGGATACGTAGTACATTTACGTTATCAAATACCTATATTTAGATATCTAGTACATTTACGTGATCAAATCAGGAAAATATAGACATGCATGATTATTATTATTATTCATCAGACTGAAATTAATTTTGAAATTATAATTTTGAAATATTTCGTGTGATAATTATGGTTTCGATAATTGTGTTTATGGGAATTTTATATGAAGTGAAATTGCTTTCTTTTGTATGTTTATTATTTTTTGCACAATAATGGAAAAGTCAATGAAATTGACAAAATAAATATGCTGTAACTATCCAAATTGGAACCTAGGTGTGGGTCATTTCTTGTTCAATTTGGTGCCACTTTTTGTCGCCACATTATTCCTGTAAGTCATTTATCCGATGCCTTGCTTAATTGCTGATTATTTCATATAGCCCACCTTATGTCGAATCATAAAATTTTTGTTTTACAAAACTTAAATATCCATAGATGCGTTGTAGCTCCTGTAAATCACACCAATTACCACAGGATGCATCACATCGGATAACTTTGAACTATTATTGTGCTTGGTAAGCCGTAGCAATAAAGTATCTCGGATGATTTTGTGGTATATTGTTGTAGTTAGGTATTTTATCTCTGAAATAATTCGTGCCGTCTGGGTTTTGTAACACGAACTCATGCGACCTGTGACGTCGTTGGCGCCGGAATCACTTTTTGAAAATAAACAATTTACTTTTTAATTGCCACAGTACACTTTTAAAATACTGCTATCTCTTGTTCGTATATATTGAAGAGTTTTTCCTTCAATATATACCGTTTTCTTGGGCAGATTATGCTGTTGCAATAGCAGTAGGCAATACATTACGGAATTGCCTAAATAGGCTATTCAAATATATTAAAGGGCAGAAACGCGATAGTTACAAGTACAGTTTAGGACGCGAACCAATAAAAAGAAGTTCGAAATTCTTCCCTGTCGGACGACGACTTTCGATCTGCGTAGATGCCGAGAAAGTCACCACGCTTAACCAACGTGAGTTAAAATTTGTATACAGTGTGCAAGTAATGTCACAGATTTGTTGTCTTCATGTACCGATAACATGAGTCCAGCTACTGCCATTGAGCTATGTAAATATCTAAACTTCTGCTATATTATATACACTGTTAAACCGCCATGTATGCATAACAGAATAACACCAAGTCAATTAAACTTCAGGTATATCAATCTGTCCAGTTAGGAAGCATAAGCAATTGAAGTGAATCAATGTCACCTGTTTTGGTGCACATGAAAGTGACAACAGGTGCATCAAAGAGGCAACAGCAAGACAACCCCCAAAACGAGAATGATTGTGCAGGTGGTGACTAGAGACAATTGCTCTCTTTTTATTCTTGCTGACTGATTTTTCTCTAGTTTTATGTTTTGCTATTGTCCTTGTCACTACTGGTACCTGCAGCATATTCAGGTTGCACAGGCAGTCCAGCTCCCCCAGGATGGCACATCCACACGTGCCGTTGCAAGATGGTTTGTCGTGTCTCCCAGTACAGTCTCAAGAGCATGGAGGAGATACCAGGAGACGGGCGGTTACATGAGGAGAGCAGGACAGGGCCAGAGAAGGGCATCAACACAGCAGCAGGACCTGTATCTTCTCCTTTATGCGTGGAGGAACAGGAGAAGCACTGCCAGAGCCTCATTCTCTTCACAGATGAGAGCAGGTTCTCTGTGAGCACGTGACATACGTGAAAAAGTCTGGAGGTGCCGTGATGAATGTAATGCTGTCTGCAACATCATGACTGGTTTGGCACTGGGTCAGTGATGGTCTGGGGAGGCTATAATTTCAAGGACGTACAGACCTCCATGTCTTAGCCATGTGCTTTTAGGTACTGGAATGAAATCCTCAGACCTTACGCTGGTGCAGTGGGCCCTGGGTTTCTCCTGGCGCAGGACAATGCCCGGTCTCATGTGGCCAGAGTGTGTAGGCAGTTCCTGGATGACCAAAGCATTGATAGCATTGACTGGCCCTCACGTTCCCCAGACCTGAATCTAACAGAACCTCTAGGACATTATGTATCAGTGCATCCCATTTCGCCAATTGGGTGCCACAGACTGTCCAGGAGCTCACTGATACCCTGATCCAGGTCTGGAAGGAGATCCCCCAGGACAACATTCGCTGTCTCATCAGGAGCATGACCAGACATTGACACAAGTTGGAACAGCCTGTGATTTCAATTGTTTACTTTTCAGTGTGACTTTGAATCCACCCCTCAATCGGTTGGTTTAGTAATTTTATTGTGTTGCGTAATTTTGTTCTTAACAAATTCCTCAATGTGCAGTAAAGATATTGATCTTTAATATATTTTGTTCATTGAGTACCTGTGATTTAAGTTGTCCCTTAATTTTTTTGGAGCATATTTATGTTGATTTTCTAGTTTGTTTCTCAGGGATATGGCGGTGAAAAGGATCCGAATATTGTAGGTCTATTGGATGATCTAAATGGGCCAACGTCAGAGAATAGGGGCCCTGCCAGAATGATAACAAGGCAAGAGGTTGTCTGTTTCAATGTCAGGGATGTTTAAAGCTGGTTATATTATATATTATAATTATATTCATCTTCTCCAAGAGCCAGTTGAAGGCAGTCTGGTTACCACTATGTGCTCAACGGACTGCCTTCCAGGTCCTCCTAAACAGATCACCTTTACATCAGGCTTGCTTCTAATAAGTTATTTATTCCTTCACAGGAAAACCCCCAGGCTTCATTGTGAAGAGGATCAGACTGGTGAGCCTTAGAATGACGCACACAGGATCTGAGTTATTTCCTAGAGACTTTCAAAGCACCTATTTAGACATGCATGTTAAAAATCTAAATAATAATAAATAATCCATTATCCATTCTTAAAAGGACGCCACACAATTGTTTTGTCCTCGGCCTTTACTGAAAATGGAACTGAAAACATCCCTTTCACGATCTATATTGCTCTCTCAGACTCTATCACAAAATCACACCCTTACTCATTCCCCAATTTTCATTCACAGACTCATTCACCGACTTGGAGTTGTAAATGCGGGACTATGAATTGTGTTTGAATTGTGTTTCAGAGGTGTCCCCGACACCTGGGGGATCTCAGGAGGTTGTGAGACGCAGTGCCAGAAACACCCCGTCCCAAAACCCCAAGACCTACGGCCGCCTCATCACTAAGTAAGGAGCCCAGAGATGCATACACCTCCATGAAATCATACAAAACCCTTAGATGCTATGGTATCACTGGTTTGTCTCCTTAGAAAGGCGGAAGCAGACCTCCAGAAGACCGAAGAGATGAGCAGCTACTTGGAAAACTCCAAACAAGCAGTGAGGCCTTATCCATTTTGTGAATTACGCTTGTGCCATTCAGTCATCCAAACGTCAGGCAGGACAAGGTGGTATTTATGTCTGAGTATCTAACCATCCATTGACCAGCTCACCTGGTTTGACGTTGAAGACTCACTCAATACACTCAATACACAAAATGAATGACAACAACATGGAGCGAAGATATGAATGTCAAAGATTCTAGCTGTAAGGGAAACAGTACTAAACATTGTATGCCCAGCAGACTTCTCTTGTCTGAAATGGTAACACGAATCATTGTGTTACAGGCCACTGCATAAAATGAAATAGCTTTAACATACTGTACTGTATTATATGACGTTGTCTGTTCTTGTTTGCAGAGAAATTCTTCTACAGCCCAGCAACAGAAGACTACTGATCCCAAAACCGTAAAAGCAGACTCTGGGCAAGATATGGAAGGTGTTTTTCAGTGGTAGTTAATTATGTCCAATGTTGACTGTGACATGTCTATGTTTAAAAAATGAGTTCATGAAGGTGTTGTCCATCATCCCTCTCCAGGGTACTCGGACGACAGCGGAGTGGAGGATGATAACAAGCGTTATGAGCCGCGACAGAAAGAAGCTGTGGTTCGCTACCAGGCCCCATTGGATGGTCTGTTCTTTTTACATGGGAATCCCTTAGAAACCCTGCTTACTTATTAGTCTTCAATGAACATTTTGTCCGAAGAAATCTCAAGGAATGTGTGAAAGAAGGGCCGAAGCTGACGTAGGGTTTTGTAGACATGATTCGCGGGGCCCCCGGCCCACTGATTGTAATGATGCCAAAGTCTATAAGTAAGAGGGCCCTGGCACATATCTTCTCAGAGGGCCCAGGATTAGTGACGACGAGAGTATCAGGGCTATTGTAGTAATAGGTCTCATGTTCATGTTATTCATTATGATTTAGTAGGTAGCAGGCAATCTATTGCACTCCCAAAACCAAGTAGTCAAGGTGGTAGAGGCAAACTCTCTGCCCAACTCCTGTATCTTATTTCCTGAAATCATTGCTAATCTTTCGGCTAATTGATCCCTTTTCAGTGCTCATCCAGAAACAATATGATGATGATAAGTGTGGTAATGTTACATCTCTTATCAATTGATCTGTAGAATCAGGGAAGCAGCCGGACATGTTTTTCAAACCTCAGACATCAACCACTAGGGGGAGCTACCGCATCACTGCCTCAGTGCCCAGGAGCACCTACACCACCAGCCGAAGGAGTGGCAGGTCTTCACTGGTTCTCCACCTAGTACTGTTCTTCACAGTTATGACACTGGTGCTTTACCAGTAGGGTACAGAAATGCCATACCATGGGCCGTTGGAAATTGTCACTGTTCTCTACGCGACTTGTAGGCTATTGTGAATACAGAAAACGTAACCACTGTGATGTTTAATGGATTCAATCTTTTCTCACCATTTCATATGTCAGGTTTGGGTCCATAGACAGGTGAGTCTTTGGCAGGTTTAAACAATTTAGGTCTCAGATTTGTTCTTGGGGACCGACAGACTGGGGAGAGAGGAGTACACTGAAGTGACAAAGACATTTCTTTTCCTCTTTGTTTCTATATGGTTCGGTTTGACCTTCAGGAGAAGGTATGGCTGGCACACCCTTGAAGCCAGCTCCTGTGAGGAAGACACTTCTGATGAGGACAGCATGGAGCGGGAAGCCAAAAACAGGTCCTGGGCGATCAATTGAATTCAAACCCTCTTTACCAGAACTCTGAATAGCAGCAGGGGGTCCTTGTTACCTATTTGAAACAAGTAGGACTCTACCCCTTACGGGGAGTGCAGAGTAGACCCTGCATAGTAACTGTCCTGGTGGATGTATGTTAGCTTTCGACTGTGTTGTCTGGACAACCCACATTCTGTGATTTCCTATGCCTCCTGGAGCCATGTCTGTATGCAACCTTGCATTTTTCTATTTATTCTATTAACATTGTGCAACTACTGATGTGGTCGTCTACACTGTTGGGAAGGAATATAACCATAGCAATGTAAAATCAGAACAGTTGTCATGACCCTACTTTGAGTTGGTCTCTGTACTTGTACTCTGTATTGTACCAAATCAAACCTGAAGTAATCAACTGCTATGGCAACGACGGATGAGTTTCTATTCTTCTTCTAATCAGTTTTTTACATGATTAATTCCTTTGAAATTGAAAATGTTACATAGTGCTAGCCCTGGGTTAGCACACAAGTGATTCCCTACTTTTATAATGTTTCTATGATGTAATAATACGCAAGGGCTCCATCTTGGTTTCTTTGGAGTGAACACTTGATCTGACTCAGGAGTCGCTTTTTTGAGACTTTTCACAAGGAACAGAATGTTATTTATTGCAATACAATAGGATTTTATATCTAACATTCTAGTTGAATATTTCACACCAGTGAATTCTTGTGTCTTGTGTCGAGCTTCTGCTCCGAAAAATCTCACCAAAACTTGCTATCCGTCATTGTGGGATACCTAATAGGTGCCTGCCTGTGAATTTGCGCAAAGAAGCCCTTTTGGGAATCCAAAGGGACAGAATGAAGATCGGTAGCAGCCTTGCAGATGTCGACCCAATGGCCGTTGACCAGTCTGTAAGTTCAGTCTGTAAGTTCTAGTTGAAATGTGACAATCGATTTAATGCTACTTTTATATTTAAGTTAGTTTACCTGCATGCTGTGGTCTCTGACAAATATCTTCCCCCTTTTATAATTTTTTATACCCATCCCCTTCAAGGTGTCCTTTGAAAGCGTGGGTGGTCTGACAAGCCACATATCAGCCCTAAAGGAGATGGTAGTCTTCCCTCTACTCTACCCAGAGGTGTTTGAGAAGTTCAAAATACAGCCTCCAAGGTGAGCACATTTCTAGGGATGAAAAGCTAACATCCTCTGTTGGGTGACTAGCAGTTTTATCAATTTTGCTAATATTGACTTCCATTGCCTCTGGATAGCTTACCACAATGACATATAAGAGGCTGTTATAGGCTATAAGAGGATGAGTGAGCAACCACAATGCATTCTTAAGCCCCCCCCCGATAGGCTCTTAGACCTGTCAAGTCCTTTGTAAGGATCCATTCCAACTCCCTGTGATTTTGCAAGGGGCTGCCTGTTCTACGGTCCCCCGGGAACAGGGAAGACCCTGGTGGCCCGAGCGTTGGCCAACGAGTGCAGCCAGGGGGACAGAAAGGTAGCCTTCTTCATGAGGAAAGGCGCCGACTGCCTGAACAAGTGGGTGGGCGAGTCTGAACGCCAACTCCGGCTGCTCTTTGACCAGGTAGAGAACGTGTCCGCCCACGGCACTCTGGAGAGGTGTCGTTACCGCTGACTTACCAGCTCTAGTCACGATTGGTCATGTGACGTAAATCTCAGCCAAGTGAAAATAGGTCAGCATAAGGATTAGTTAAATGGGACATTGACGCTTTGCAATGGAAGTCTTGGCCTAATGACTCTTGAACCCCACAGGCCTACCAGATGCGGCCTGCCATTATCTTCTTTGACGAAATCGACGGGTTAGCCCCGGTTCGCTCCAGCCGCCAGGACCAAATACACAGGTGGGACGTTTTCCGCCGTGCGCATTTCAAAGGCTAAACCATGTTCAGCGTGTTAAACGTTGCCTGGGTCCCCTCCCCCGTCTGCGGTGGTTCCTGCAGCTCCATCGTGTCCACCCTGCTGGCTCTGATGGACGGCCTGGACAGCCGTGGGGAGGTGGTGGTGATCGGGGCCACCAACCGACTGGACTCCATCGACCCCGCGCTCAGGCGGCCGGGACGCTTCGACAGGGAGTTCCTCTTCGGCCTTCCCGATCGTGAGGTAAATAATTAGCCTTTACCGATCGTGAGGTAAATAATTAGCCTTTACCAATCGTGAGGTAAATAATTAGCCTTTACCGATTGTGAGGTAAATAATTAGCCTTTGCCGATCGTGAGGTAAAGCAATTCACCGTTGGATTGGGGGGTGGATCCTTACTTGAATTGATTTATGTGCACAATTAAAACGTTCATCTGCTTATTCTTTTGACGTGTGGACATTAAGCACCCCAATGATTAAATGGGAGACCAATATGCTCCATTTACCTTTCATTTCTGTCGCTTCAGTCCCGGAAAGACATCCTAAAGATCCACACCAGACAATGGAGTCCTTCACCGTCTGATCCTTTCTTGGACGAGCTGGCTGAAAAATGTGTCGGTAAGTGACTAATGTATCCCAAATCAGCAGTTTAGTCATTCATTCATTTAGCTGACCCTCTTATCCAGAGGGAATTGCTGTTAAGAGTACAGTTTAAAATAGCTTAGTGGACCAACCGGGCAACTAGTGTGAAGTACATCCTACTGAGCTGTAGTGCTGGGCAGGTCAAGGTATTATATAAAAAAAACGACCTACTGTCCAAATGCTGTCCCATCACATACAGACGCCATTATCGACCTACGGGTTTAACACCGTTCCCCAGTCAGTGCCACACGGTCAGTATCAGTGCATTAAGCCCCACCTCCTCCCCAAGGCTACTGTGGCGCTGATGTCACGGCGCTGTGCACTGAGGCGGCCCTGTGTGCGCTGCGCCGCCGCTACCCGCAGATCTACCGGACGCCCCGGAGGCTCCTGCTGGACGTGGGCTCTGTACACATCGGCAGCCGGGACTTCCTAGCCGCCATGGGGAAGATGGTGCCCGCCTCCCGGAGGTCTGTGGCCTCCCCCGCCAAGGCCCTCACCCCCGTGGTCGAGCCGCTGCTGGGCCCCGCCCTCGCCGCCGTCCTGGACACGCTGCGGAAACTCTTCCCTCACGTCGAACAGGGCCTCAAGAGGAAGAGGGACACGGGTGGGTCCGGGTCCTGTTCGGGCCCCGAAGGCGCCTGCCTGCGCTGCCATGGACCATTGTTGACCATTGGTTCATTCCAGTTGACACGGTCTCCTGACGATAACGTCTTTCCTGTGATCAGGTGCGATGGACACCATTCTGGACCATGACAGTGGGGATGAGGGGCCCTCGTCCGCTAATTCCATCACCGAACAGAGCACCACCAACGGGAGCTTCCTGCTGTTTGACCGGTAGGACGTCACGTGTCCAGTCGGCCGCTCTCATCCTCTCCCGCTGTTCCTGCTCATAACTAAGCCCCGCCTCTGCTCCAGGAGCGCCACAAGCCGCCCCACCACGTACCGGCCCAGGCTGCTGCTGGCCGGGCCTCCCGGTGCGGGTCAGAGCTCCCACCTGGCCCCCGCCGTGCTCCACGCCCTGGAGAACTTCCCCGTCTACACCCTGGATCTGGCCGTGCTGTTCGGAGTCAGCTCCACCTCCCCCGAGGAGGCCTGCGCTCAGGTACTGTTGGATCCGGTGTGGAGAATTCTAGCCCCGGGGGGTTGACTTCACATCGCAGAAAGGTTCACTTTAATAGGTCGAATTCGGTCAAGGCGGTGGTGCCGTGCGGATAGTTTGAATCCCCAAGTACTTGCTAGATTGGCGTGTCGCGCCGTCATCCACTCGTCATCCCCCGCTGTCCTGCCTGCCCAAGGTGTTCTGCGAGGTCAAGCGGACTTCCCCCAGCGTCCTGTACCTCCCCCACATCCAGCAGTGGTGGGACACGGTGGCGCCGACCCTCAAGGCCACCTTCCTCAGCCTGCTGCAGGACATCCCCTCCTTCTCCCCCGTCCTCCTGCTGGCCACCAGCGACGTGGCTCTCCACCACCTGGCCGATGAGGTGGGTCGCAGTACCGCAGAGATGAGTGGACCGGCTCCGCCCATGATGTTTCCCTGAACGGCCGCTGAGGTAACTCTTCCCTTAGATCCAGGCTCTGTTCCGGGTAGAGTACAGGGAGGTGCACTTCATCCAAGTACACACCCAGCAGGAGAGAAGGGAGTTCTTTGAGGACCTCATCCTTAACCAGGCTGCCAAGTCGCCGGCCTGTAAGAAGAAATCCTGTAAGTAGAAGATATTTATGCAATAGTCGCCATTGGCGTCCGATGGCAATTGTAACCTTCCTCCTTTACCCCCCTTCCTCTCCTCAGTGATGCACGCCATGGAGGTGCTCCCCCTTGCCCCCCCTTCGCCCCCCAGGCAGATGACTGTGAGGGAGCTCCTCCGTCTGGAGGAGCAGGAGGAGGACACGCTCCGGGAGCTGAGGCTGTTCCTACGCAGTGTCACAGAACGCCTCTCCTGGGACCGGCGCTTCAAGGCTTTCAACAAGCCGGTGGACGTTGAGGAGGTAGAGAGAACACCCCCAAAAGGAGAGGGGGAGGACAGATGTGTGGTGGTCCCGTGTGCAAGTCAAGATGGGTTTTACTCACTGAATGTTGGTTAACTCCGCTTGAAACGTACCGAAGAGTAACCTGGGCCTGGTTAAACCGGAGAGACGCTTCTCAACTTCACTCTCCTGTTGGAGAGGTGTTCCGTCCCCCATCCTATCAAGGACTTGTATTCTTCTCTTTCCAGGTTCCCGACTATATTACTGTGATCAGGCATCCCATGGACCTCTCCACCATACTGTCCAAGATCGACCTCCACAAGTACGTGACCGCCAGGGAGTTTGTCTCTGACGTGGACCTGATCTGGAAGAATGCTCTTGAGTACAACCCTGACAGCGACCCCGCTGGTATACTCACGTCTACGTCACCTCATACAGAGTGCTGTTAGTCAAATACGGGTATTTTCCCCAAAGGAAATGTTATGCAAGCCAACATCTCTCCTGCCAACATACGTCATTACTAACCCTAACCCACATTGCTATCTTAATGAACAGTGTGCCCTGAGTGGGCATCTGCTAAATGACTCTAATGTACCTGTAATGTGTCTGTCTTTGTTTTTCCAGATCGTCAGATTCGTCACCGTGCCTGTGCCCTGAAGGACACCGTCCACGCCATCATCCGTGACGAACTGGACGAGGACTTTAACAGGATCTGCGAGCAGATCAGAGAGTCTCGCGACAAGAGAGGTAACTGATGCTGCTCATAGTGCTTTCACATTTTTCTGAGATCAGTCTGATGGGAAAACTGATTGACAAAACTGGTAACATGTTCATGTCTACTAAAAGGGTGCCTGTCTACAAAGTTCGCCCCCTCTTACTACCAGACCTTGGCCAGAGAGGAAGGATTCCCAGATCCCAGGAAGCTGGACGTCACCACCGGCAAGGAGGCCAGCACCCCACGGCCTGCAAGTAAGCTTCTCCAACATAACTGCTTCTTTACTGGCTGGTTATTAGTTACGGAGTATAGGAACACCCAGTGTACATAATGGTGCACACTGACGGCTCAGCCAAATGGGGTTTTATCCCAGATATGTTACAAGGAATAAAAAGGAAGTACATGTATTCATCAGGACAATAACAGAAAGTGGGAATTGCTGAAATAAAAAGCAGGAGCAGGAAAAGAAAGTTAGGATTATTCTAGATGAGTGGACCTGTCAGAAGACCGAAACAGACAGTCAGGAAACAACAAAAGCGGAAGAAAGAAAGAGGAACATGTCTGTCCCTCACCATCTTGTTCGATGACCCTCTCTTCTCTATATGAACACTTTTCTCACTGTAGCTCTGAAGAAACAGCTTAGTACAAGATGGAAAAGCAAATGGAGCTCCAGCGTCATAAAAAGCAACCCATGTGTTTTTGTTCCTTTCAAATAGAAGATCATAAACTCCGGGTTGGGGGGGGGTAAGGGTGAAGCAAGGGTGAAGGAGACTCATGCTAGCCAGGCCACACAACGGTCCAAACATGAGTCAAGGCCATTCAGTGATGAATACATCCATATCCCGCTCACTAACTAATCCAACATTGAATTGTGTCTGTTGTAATGGAAATGAGTATATGAATTTGCAATTATTTGCGTTGTCATTGAAATCCATTTAAATTAATAGGGCAGTTGCTTGTAATTGTGTCTTCAATGCCTTAGATTGAACACTTCGAAGAGCTTCTTTTAGCTCTGGTATAGTAAAGCATGATGACCTGAGCTCCAATGTTCCAAGGCCAATATGTAATGTGCATGTTGACCAGTATGCTATTTTGTTAGCGCTAGCCTACCATTACTATCACCCTCCTGATGGACTGCTGCGTCTCCCTCCTGTAGAAAGGCCAACGGGACGCTTGACCCGTGCCACCAGGACTCCAGTGGAGCAGCAGCTGATCTACGTGGAACAGCCCCTGGACATCCTGAGCAAAAAGACCCCCCAGCTGGTCGTAGACAAAGACAAACTTGAGGTAATCTTCTGACTAGTATTATAGAAGGTTGTCTGTACATACCAGCTCTACGAAGATTAAGTTGTGGAACTGGAGATCTGGTCAGGAAAACCTTTATGGTCCTCACATAATGTGGTTCAGATGAATCAAGAATATCCATTAATGCCATTGATTTGTGTTTGACTTCCTGTCCAGGAATTGCTGAAATATGCTGTGTCGAAGACCGAGGGTTTTGAGGTATGTCTGCTGGAGAAGCTCTATGCTCTGTTGTGTCAATGCATCTACAGACACCGCGATAACTTTGACAAGACAGATCTTGCACAGGTACAAAGCATATAACCTTGCCCTCTTTTAAAAAGCTATTATTTTAAATATTGATGCCTATTGCATCAATGTTGTTTTTATTCTCATTTATTTTACTTTCATTCATTTTAGGAAATGGAGAGAGAAATTGACAACTTTTACTAACTTCTTGGATTGACTTGCGTAATTTATTAAAATATTATGCATTTCAAGATTTCAATTTGTTTCTATTACTTTGGTCAAAAGAAATATAGAACACACAATGGGCTGTATTTATATACCAGGTGTAATTACAGTGAACTCAAGGCTTGTTTGGAACACTGTTCTTTTATAGATGTTTACATAGTGATAATACCAGTAATGGGGGAGGGGAGATTTTGAATGGACTGATGAGTAAATCAGCAACACTTTAAATGTAGCCCAGGAACACTATACCTGTTTTTTTTAGACAGTTATAGGGGTTATTGTATATAACCCCCTTTATTCTGCCTCAGCCGCATGTATCTGTCCTTTGCCAGAGATTTTCAGCAATTTATCAGCTACTGCCTATTTTCTGACAAATGTGGTTTACTTTACTTAATCTTCTTGATTGGATTTCTTGAAATGTACCAGCTAACTATTGTGCTTTACAAAGATGTAGAGTTTTGCAAAAAAGTGTGAATGGAATAAAGATCTTGGTGAAAACAGGCTAATGTGCTTATTAAATGGCCTACCTGGTGGAATTTAGTAAAACAGTTGTTCCAACTTTAGTGCGTCAGTGGTAATCCCCGTGATTTTGGAATATCCTTAATGAACAGGTGTTCCCATACTTTCGGTCATGTAGTGCATTCTGACGACTTTTATTTTGCCCCAACTTGGAAATAATAGAATAAATATACTTGTGTTGTTTCACAGACGTGATTTATAATTTATACACAAATAACTAATAATGATAAAAAGCATGTTTTGTCGTATTATTTCTCCAATGTTTTGCATACCATCTATATTGTACATTTCGCAAACAAATCGATACAAACGATGGGATTTATTTTTATTTAAGAAGTGTCTCGGACACCGAAAATTCTGCAGAGACGTCCGACTCATTCATGTTTTCATTCCAAATAAAACATTTACTACAGTGGCTCTGCCCCTATAGACAGTTCGTCTTAAGTTTCCACCATCTCTGGCGAGCTTATATTTTTTCCATGTCGCCTGACAATGACGTAAAGACGTAAACTATTTGACGTTCTAGCTCGTTGGAACTAAAAAAAATGACTATCGTTAGATTCGGTGAGCTGTCGGTGCCTACATACAGGCCTGTTTAAACGCACGAACAAACGAAGAGAGGCGACGTTTTGTAGGCAAAAGGAAAGGGAGTGAAAGCTACCGAAGGTCGGCGCATTTTCTATTTTGCCCTGCGTCTATGGTAACAACAGATGGACTCGTTGCGCCAGTGTGCCACTGCCGGAGTCTACAGTGCATTTAGGGAGGGAACGACTGTGCAAAAGCGGAAGACAGCGCATCAACAGTCAGATATGTTTGGAAGCTATCTGGTTGTTGCAAGATGCTTGTAAGCGACAGTTCGGGTAGGTAATACTATTAACATGCCAAGTTAATCATACACTCACGTGATCGCTGTATTGAATTAAATGTTACTAGCTTTCCCCACTTTTTACAAAATAATCCCATCCCCCCAAAAACATCAAGATACTGTACACTCGTGACAGAGGGACAAGTGACAGATGAAATATTATTTGCACTGATTGACAACTTGGTCAACAAACTGTTAGGTACCAATAGTAAATCGATTTATGAATCATTTACTATTATTGCTCTGCATGAATCCCTTCAGAAAGAAAAGATACATGAAGTATTTTTTAACCACTTCAGGGTGTAAATGTGCTGCGCTCGTGCAATTTTATTACGGTCATCAATGTTGCACGTGGAGTTTAAATTATGGCGGTGGAAACAATGTAAAGCCTTGGTAATATTTGGTTATTAGTGAAATTACCCTTTGTTTAATGGCCCACCGCACCGATAACATTGGTTAAAGAATAATGTAGTGGACCTCATATTCAATTGATTGGAATCCATGTCAATTGTTTTTCCTGCATCTAATACGTTTAAGTGATCTGGATCTATTATCTCTTGCAGGATTTAAGGATAGGTACGAAATAAGAGTTTGAACACGGAAGTAATCTGCATGGAGCAACAGGTTGTAAACTAATATTTAGATTTAAAAAAGCAAACAATTAAACACAACTCATTCTGGATAATAATGGCGAGCCGAAGAAAATCCACAACGCCTTGCATGGTGGCTCCTGTTGAAATAGTTGATTCAGACCCTGACATGGAGGTTGTTACAGAGGGAGACGAAGAGGCTGAAGGGGGGGGAGCTGACTGCTCAGGGGAAAACCTATATGAAAGCAAATCTAGTGAAGACGACACTCAGGCCATCGACCACTTTATTAAAAACACGGACTCGAGTATGGCAGAAGGAGGTTATGAGTGCAAGTACTGCAGCTTTCAGACCTCCCAACTGAATATGTTTACCTTGCATGTGGACGCCGAGCACCCAAATATAGTTCTGAACTCATCCTACGTGTGTGTCGAATGTGACTTTCACACCAAGAGGTATGATGCATTGTTGGAGCATAATGCACGCCACCACCCTGGAGAAGACAATTTCACTAGGACTATGGTGAAGCGGAACAATCAAACCATCTTTGAGCAAAGAGTCAACGACTTGACATTTGACGGCGGTTTCGTTAAGGTTGAGGAGGATGAGGACACATCCTGTAAGGGCATTGCCCTGAGCAAGACGCCCATCATGAAGCTCAAGAGCAGAGCGGACGTCAAGAAATTTGCAGGGTCACTCAAAATGGCCGACCTGAGTGTCATCAAGGTGGAGAGCGATGCGGAAGATGAGACCGAGGTGGCCCCGCCTCCTAGCACTCCCACAGTAGTGGCTGTGTCAACCCCTATGACTGTACAACCTATTCAGCAAAGCATAATGGTCAACAGCCAAAACATGCTTCAGATAAAAACGACAAATTCCACCACAATGCTCCCCCCAGGGACCCTGGCTCAAGTCCTCTCGGCTTTGCAGAATCAGCAGGCTTCCCAGACACAGCTCCTTATCCCGGTCAGTAGTATTCCTACATATAATGGGGCCATGGACAATAATGTCCTGCTGGTAAGTGCCTACAACAGGTTCCCTTACCCTTCTGTGTCAGAGATAATGGGGCTAGCAGCCCAAACCAAGTTCACAGAGGAGCAGATAAAGGTGTGGTTCTCTGCCCAGCGGCTGAAACATGGCGTTAGCTGGACTCCAGAGGAGGTGGAGGAGGCCAGGAGGAAGAAGTTCAATGGCTCAGTTCAGCAGGTACCACAGACCATCACTGTCATACCAGCAAATTTTGCTACGGCAGCCAATGGACTGCAGTCCATCTTTCAGACCTGCCAGATTGTCGGGCAACCAGGGATGGTTTTGACTCAGGTAGGGGGTGGTGGCAATGCTGTCCCTGTGGCCTCACCCATCACATTAACTGTAGCTGGGCTAAGCAATCCCAGAACCAGTGCCAGTAAGGTGCCAGAACCTTCCACCTCTGACACCGCTTCTCCACTCAGCCCTGATCCTCTTGGAGCACGCCCTAAAAAATCCAAGGAGCAGCTGGCAGAGCTAAAAGCCAGTTATCTGCGTAGGCAGTTTGCCACAGAGTCAGAAATCTCGCGGTTGATGAAGGTCACTAATCTCACCAAAAGAGCAATAAAGAAGTGGTTTAGCGACACCCGCTATAACCAGCGCAACTCAAAGGACCACCACGGCGTTGCCTTGAATGACGTTGTGGTCAGCGCCAACAGCAATGAAGGCAGCTCTGCCATTGTGATTGACTCCAGTGACGAAGCCGGTGACTCCTCTCCCACAACGCAAGGGTCTATCTATGATCCACGAATCAAGTTCCGCCACGCCTTTCCTGACTTCACACCTCAGAAGTTCAAGGAAAAAACACCGGAGCAGCTTCTACTGTTGGAGGACAGCTACCAGAGATCTGACAAGCCTAGCGATGAGGAGCTGAGTAGGCTGAGGATGGGGACTAAACTGACTAGGCGAGAGGTGGATGCCTGGTTCTCCGAGAGGCGAAAAATGCCAGCGGACTCGAAAGATGGAACGGAGGAGGCAAAGAGTGACAGGGTGAAAGGGCCTTCCTCTGGGCAGGAGCCTCTGACTCTGCCCAGCGGCCGAAAAATAATGAAGAAAACCCCAGAGCAGCTCCACATCCTGAAAAGCGCCTTTGTTCGTACCCAGTGGCCCTCCACTGAAGAGTATGATAAGATGGCAGAGGAGAGTGGGTTACCCAGAACCTACATTGTTAACTGGTTTGGAGACACCCGGTATGCATGCAAGAACAGCAACCTGAAGTGGTACTACTTGTACCAGAGTGGAAAAGGGGACGTGACGATGAACGGAGGTGGACTAAAGAAGAAGCCACGGAAGCGATTCCGAGGTTGGTCACGGAGGACGAGGCGGCCATACCCGTGCAAACAGACACCGGCCGCTGTCAAAGTCAAAACAGGGAAAGATATTTTAAAGGAGCACTACCTCAAGAATAACGTCTTAAATGAGAAAGATTTGGATGAACTGGTGGCCAAGTCCAGTATGAGCTATGAGCAGGTGCGGGACTGGTTTGCAGAGATTAGCAGGAGGGAAGAAAAGGGCCTTGACCCGTTCAACAATGTAGAAAAGCAGACCCATGTGGAGGGTGAGGGAGAGATGGAGGTGAAGGAGCAAGGAGGTGCGGTCACTGCCGAAGAACACAAAGATGACGAGGACGACAGTGATGAGGATGAAAATAACAACAACAACAAGGATGAAGATGAAATCAATGACAGTGGAACGAGGGAAGAGCCTCAATGTATCAACCAATCACAGCCAGAAGCAGATGAACAGTGACTAAAGGTCCAGGTGAGTGATAAGCACATGGCTGGGTAGAATGAAGTCATAAATGGGATAACATTATTTCTTAATTAGAAATGCATTTGTTCCTCATGTGTCCTTGAAAACCCATTGAATATATTTGCAAACATTACAAAAACAATTTGCCAATTAAAATGTATTTAGTTGCATGTTATCAAAGGTTACATTATTCACTTTGCCTGGTCTGCTGAATTTATTAATAATTTAATAATTACCTAACATATTTTTTAGACCAAGGACCTTTTGGGTTAAGGTGCACATTTGACATTTTAAATGTAAGGGTATTTAGAGCCATAAACTGTGAATCATGTAGAAATTACATGCTTTTCTTCCACTTAAGTGAGTGTATGTATACAAATACATGCATTTAAAGGGGATTTTGCAGTCCAGAAAAGTTTGTTTTGATTGGTAAAGGTGATTCCAGGTGTGGCATTTGCATTTGGAATCTGTTGCTTTTGCCTCTCAAAATTGTGAGCAAAGTGTCAATGTAAAAGAACCCATCAAATCAATTAGAAACATAGCCAAAACACTAGGTGTCAAAATCAACTGTTTGGTACATTGTTAAGAAGCAACTAGTAGACCACAGAAGGCACCTGCAGTATATGAGAGATAACCACATAGGGTTTACCACAAGATGCAAACCTCTGGTAAGCCTCAAGAACAGAAAGGCCAGGTTACAGTTTACTTTGTAAATACTGTAGAGTTCTGAAACAAAGTCTCTTGGCTCGGTGATCTGAATCTGTAACAGGCTGATGGAAAGAGGAATGTTAGGATTAAGAAATGAATAGCTCATGGTCAAAATCATACCGCATGTGTGAAACATGGTGGAGTTGGTGTTATGGCTTGGGTAAGTATAGCCGCCGCTGGAACTGGCTCACTTGTCTTTATTTATGATGTGACTGCTGATGTTAGCCGGAAGATTATTTTTCATTGTACAGTAACATTGTGCCGGCTTAGAGCTAAATAAATGGCTGAACTGATTAGACAAAACTTCACCCTGCAGGAAGACCATGAACCAAAACGCACAGCTAAAGCACACAAGCAAATCGTTTTTTTTTAAGACGGAAAGTGTAATTTTCTTGACTGGCCAACTTAATAACACAACCTGAATCCAATTGAGCATGTTTATCACTGAAGGCAGGCCTGAAGGCAAAGATGGCCAAAAATTATTAGGTATTGAAGATGGCTGTCGGTAAGGCCTAGAAAACCATCTCCTGGGAAGATACTAAGTGTCTGGTGAGCTCTATAAGGCAAAGAAGGCTTGGCAAGCAAGTATTAAATATGACTACAAAAGTATGTAAACGTGTAACATTTTAGTTTGTTCCACTACCATGTGTCATAATGATTAAATGTTGACTACATCACCATAAACATTTTCATGTGGCTAGGTGGGTAAGCATATGTGAAGGAACAAAGCTGTGTAGCCTCTGCTGTAGCTTTGCTTCTCCACTTGCAACTACATTTAAGATTGTTTGGAAGATGCTTAAACCTGAACTTAACTCCTAATGTTCACGAGTATGGCCTGCTCTATATTTCTTCTATTCTTTCATTACAATTTGCTGAAAACAATTCACGTTCACCTTGATTAATTTTTTTCTCTATGCAATCAATGTAATTGCATGCTAGGTACAGTAGAAGAAATTCTCAATTGTTTATTTGTGACAGTTTTTTTGCTCCTACAGATTTCAATTTTTTTCCACACAGAAGAGGAAGAGATGAAGGCCACAGGTGAAATGTAACAAGTAAGGTTGAAAAATTCTGGTAATTTCTTGGTTTTTGAGAAATCCTGTTTGGTAGACTCCCGTTCATCATATTTGCTGCTGATTCTGGAAAATACCCATACAAGATTTTTGGAAAACCACTGGAAGCCTACTGGAATTGTGCAACCCTAGTACCAAGTATTTTGGTGTTATACTGCGCTGACCAACCAGACACAAAGAAACATGACCGGATATTTTATGCCAAATAATTTCAGCAAGGGATTATAGAAACGTTTTGCCCTAGCATTGTTGAAAATACAATTTGGTCTTCTGGGACATTTTAGTAAAATTTTACCTTGCTACCTTCAATAAATCCAAGAGGTAAAACCTCACCTCTTTCTGGTAGGTTATGTGATAACATTGAACCCTTTTTAAGAGTTGTGATATTGTGTCCAGGTTCAAGGGAATATTCCTATGTTTTGTTCTTTGATTTACTGACAACGGTTTTAAAAACCTCAAAGTTTTGTGAATATAACGTAAATGAGTGCCATCTGTTTTTGAATTATGGTTTTAAATGGAACCTGTGCTTTAGTTCCACAAACTGTTTTCTAAATGTATTCAAGTTATTTGTTAGTCTAAAAATTACACATTGTTGAGTAATCCAGGTTTATATTCTGATCTGTTTTTTGGGGGGTGGGTTTCTTTGAATGCTGGCTTTCCAAATGAAAAAGGTATGTGTGCTGTAAATCAGGATTTAGTAAATATTACCTCAGTCTTTTAAGCTAAGAGTTGAAGAAAGTTACATTTTTCATTTTAGTTGAAACAGGTGAAACCGGTCCATTATTACTGTGCTTCAGATGGCAGTTTTTTCTAAAGTAACTAACATTGAATGCATAGTCATGCTTTTTCATACAAATTACGGGTTGTTAAAATCTTTCAGGTGTTAAATTCCGGTTAACAATATAGTTTGAAGATACTACACGTATGGTTCCTCTAAATGAGAGACAATTTTACTTCTCAACATGTAAACCTTAATTTTTTTTTTCACTGCTAATTTTCCTTTTCTCTTATAGGACTATGCTAAAATCTGGATGTACAGGTTTTGTATGCAACTAGCCTATACATCAAAGAACAATCAATTGAGGGAAAGGGGTATTGTAAATCATTGTTTTGGTTCTCTATATTTGAAGCAATTATAAGGAATCTTATAAATTCTCTACTACAATATAAGCATTTTGCCATCTTTAATTGCTGTAATAATGACAATTATGATTAGTTAATTTATTTATTATATCCTATCTGAAACTAAAATAAACGTTGCCAAGAAAATGTATTTAGTTTCAGACCAGTGTTTTTGCAGGGAATACATATTTTCATATCAAGCTATAGGAAAAGTGCAAATAACGCTGTGAGCCATTGAACTTGAACATATATACCATTTACCACTTGTTTTCCTATTGAAACATACATTTGTTTGTGAAATGCTTATGACGTTGCCACACGACCCCCTGATTTTAAACTTGTGTGAAACGTTTTATGGACTACAAGCTAAAATTTATTCTGTAAGCCTTTGCGTTCAGCATTGTCACTGGCATGCAATTTAATCAGTATTTTAAGGTGTAAATATACCCAGCAAAACATAGAACCTTTGTCCATCCAGTTGTATTGACAGCTCCTAGGTTTATTTGTAAAGAGGTATGCTCTATGGCTTTTTATGCCAGGAGGTGGAGCTATTTGCAGTGTTATTGTTTTTCATAAAATTACTTTAAATAAGGTTAGCAAGACAGGCTCTGAAGTTTGAATTAAGGACTTAGCGTTGACGTAAAATGACATGACTAGGTGGGCGCCAGTTTTTGCCAGTGTCACAATAATTGATTGTTAAAACAGAAGGCATTTTTGTGGCCAACCTCTTATTTTTATATCATTCTGTTATTGCTTGACACTCGGCTCAATTGCTACCGCTAATGGCTGTTGGACAATATTATTTCAATTGAATATTGCCATCATATGCATTGCCTTGACAATGGAAGCCTGTTCTATATATAGTTGACTGTCGATGTCAAAAATAATCGTCCAAATCTGGGGTGTGACCACCAGTGGGCTTCCATCCTAATCAGGGAATGGCAAGAAGGAGAGAAGGAACATCAGAGAGTGAAACAATGGTGTCACCGATTAGCAACGAGATAAACGAGACCGTAAGCACCCTTTCTCTGCCGACCCAGATGTACTCCGCGTAACTAAGCTGTGCTATGTAAACATGTTAATGTCTGACGCGCCCGCTTTGGCAGCAGCGGTGTCATTTGTCAGCCCCAGCCCCGCTTCTACCCAGTTATTACGCAGCTGAGGGCGAGCGAGGAGAGAGCGACCCAGTCTGTCTAGTGCTCACTGGGTCATGTTGAGGACGACCCCCCCTCGGTTTCCCCCCGCCTCCCATGCTGCTGCTGCCCGAAGTCGCCCTCACTGCGTCGGCCTACATATCAAAACGCCGCTAGTCGGTGCTCCCACGAAGCGGCGAGCTGCACGTGAAGCATCTTACCGGTATACCGTTTTCATACCCTGCTCATATCCTATAGCACCCAGCGGTGATATTGTCCTCACATGACACGTAAAGAATCAACCCTCAACGTGACCAACACAGCTAGGACATCATGTCCAAAAATGACCTTCCCCTGCACATCTTGTGAGAGGACCTTGACAGGCATTCAAAGAGGATCCCTGCTTCTTGTTTAGCTGAGCACATATTTTGAAGCAATAAGGACTGAGAGGATGTGGTATATGGCCACAAACAAACCCCAGCTGTGGTATATTGGCCCTATCCCACAAACCTCTGAGGTGCCCTTATTACGGTTATAATCTGGTTCCCAGTACCATTAGAACAGCCCCATTTGTTGGTGTATCTGTTCAAGTTTACATTTCTGTAACATTATTAGCTGATTGCCATGTTATGAGACTTTTCAAGATCGTCAATTTGTGGGAATAAATTTGTGTCACTTTTTACTGTTCTAATTCCGTTGGTAGCCGTTCCATTAAAACAGCAATAAGGCGTCTTGGGATTTGTGTAATATTGAAAATATACAATAGCTAAGCGCTGTGTCTGGGTAGTGTGAGTAGTGTACCTAACAACCACGCTTAGCTGTGGTATATAATGATTGCTTAATTGTACCACCAGCTATAGCTCTGCCCATGCATGCCTCCTTTCAGACCCAATGCAGTTTACTTATTTTTTTTCCCCCTTTTGTGTTCTGAGTTTGAAACTGGGGTATGAACCAGGGAAGAGGGTTCACTGCTGAACAGAGGTCTGTCCTCAATGTACTGCACTGCTGAACCAAGCCTAAAAAGCCTGGGCTGAAGACACACGGCCGGATGTCCCGTCAGAAAAGGGGGTTGTTACACAATTGTATGAAGGCATTGAAGTCTGGAGTGTACAAAGAACGTATTCAAGCAGTGTGCTCATTTTGAGGCAGTATGTTCTGTGTAAAAATCACTTTTGCCATCTGGTGGCTTAGGGACATTGTTCTTGGCTATATCAGTTTCACACCTAAAAAAAGCTACATAGAGGGCCTATTTAAATGTAGAGTGGTTCAATAGTTCTGAGTATTCCTTTTCAAATAAGTGTAATAAGACAAAATTTCCCAACCATGGTCGTTACCCAATACTTATGCTTTCATTTTGTGTTCTTAATATCTTTATCTAGAATTCGTCACTTCTAAATTAAGTGTATGCACTGTCCCAGTAAACTAAACAATCTAAAATGTGCTAAATTAACCCAAATGAGCAATTCTGTATGCCAAGTTTTAAAAAAATGGTCAGAAATATTGTCTCTGCTCATCCTGCACCCTCTGCTTTCCAAAGACAACATACATGAGTTCTTTAAAACAAAGAGATAGTGATCTTAGATTTCCTTCATACAAAACCTTTTGAGATAATTCAAATCTTTCACCTAGACATTTTTCTTTATTTAATTACAGGTTTTTAATTGGGTCCAAGGTGGCCATAGAAAAATGTTACACACTTTTTTGGGGGGTCAAGTGTAAACCAAAAGTATCAGTTACATTTCCTGCATATTTGTCTGGTTTTCAGTGCCAAACCAAGCTAGTAACAAAACCAGATAAAAAAAAAAACCAGAAGAACACCTTGCTGCACACTGGGGACAGTGAAGAGAGACACATTGTTTTGTATTGTGTATTTTCGCTGTAAGAGTTTTGTGTGCCTAATTATGTGTAGTATGTTGTAGTACTATCCATATTTGAATGTACTGTGCCGTTTTCTCTTTTCTGGTGGGACCCCTGGAAGGGTAGCTGCTTCCGAGGCAGGGTTGCTAATGGGGATCCTAATGAATTATGAAATACTTGTGTGCTTGGCTCAAGTGCTCTATTTCAATGTGATCTGACCATAGCAGCCCTTCTGATCCAGGCGCCAATGCTGTTTGTCAACTCCAGGCGGTGCTAGATGGCATGAAGATGGCGCTCTTTTGCCACCCTCGCCAATTGTGGGTTTTGCATTGCAAAAACCAAAAACTAACTTGGGCCTACTGTAAAATATGATGGCTGATCTTTCACGTCATGGGTATATTTTGCTTTCATGTGATCTAAGAACATTTCTTGATAAAAATCTTAATTCTAAGCAAGTGTAATATTATAAAATATATTTAATAGTATTTTTTTTTATGTGTCAGTCATTTTACACTTGACTGTAGATGGTCATACACTAAAGTGTGCAATAAATAGATTGCGTTGCCACTGATGTGTTCCTTCAATGCGGTTAGTGCAAAGTTCCTTAGGGAGTTGGAGAAGTGCCACTGTCTGGCACTTCTGAACCCAGTAGTCCACTTTGCCTTGTTCCCAGCTAGCATGAATCTGCCTGGCGTTTGTAGTGTCAGCAAGGTACCTTGCCAATCGCACCCAGTCACACCACACAGTGTGCAGGTTTATCTAGGTCACAGCTGACATGAAAGCGTGTCATGGGTACAGGCATTTTAATCACGCCTGCTCTAACCCCCTATAATGCCAGTTTGTTCAAAACGTCTGGGAACAGTTTATTAAACGCTGTGCCCGATAACCCCTCCCCCATCTCTTAGTTGTGATGTCGATGCATTCTCGATGCCGCCACAGATAGTGAAGTCTGAAATCAAAATGGTTACATCAACCCTGCGTTCTGCTCTGCAAATGCCATAGGTCATCGAAGATGATTCAGTGGCTGCGACGTTCTACTGTTCCGCTTTCTCCTTGTGATGCATCCGTCTATGTTGCTCAACTTTATTTATTTTATTTTTTTATCTCATTTTGTTCAACAACACCAATCCCAATGTTTGACATTGTATCTGGCAAATAATGATGTCCTTCACTGCTGCGATCCGTAGCCATGCACAAAAACACTATCCAAACTAAACTCTTACTTAGGTTTATTTTCTCTAAAATAATTCATTTTATTCTCATGCTTTATTAAATCTGGAACAATTTTTGTTACAGGGAAGTCAATGGGTTTATTCATGCTTTGCCCCTTGAAGCCAACTTTTGAGTTTTGTCCCGATCATGTGATGTGGGCAACAGACCGGTGCACAGTGCTAAGGAGCTTCAGGATTCACAATACCTCCTAAAAAAACCACAATGACAAAATACTGGTCATCGGTCCTTTAAGAATGAATCATGAATCCTTTACAAATTAGTACTCCTACCATTCGGTTTTAAATGAATGAAAAACTACCAAATGTTTGCGTATCAATTCATCCAGTTATGTCTGATCTGCTTCCTAGTGTTTTAAGTAGATTTGGGTGGCAGCACCTCTTGACGCCGGAGTTCCTGTGAGCTCATTAACACTTCCTCCCGTTAAGCACTCCGCAGTGTTGGCTGACCTTGGCTCCAGGGCCCGACAGTGAGGGGCCTGGAGGGGTATCTTATTTCTGTTCCACCTGGCCCATTGTTCCTGCTCCTGAGTCAGAGTTGATCAGATTTTTATCTCACGCCCAAACATAGCCAGGCACTTGTATTACAAACTGTCTACCTTTTTCTTCTTGTTGACTGTAGGGCAAAAAAAGCAAAGCCAATTGACGAGCAGGGTCTGTTGTTCAGAGGAATCTCAGCTGCTTCTTTTAAGAAAAAACCTTACACCTGATCTCCACTGAAAATGATCAGCGTTGCGCTGATTTTAAATATCCAATAAGACCTCTAGCAGGACATAATAATGTGGGAGGTTTAAATCAAGCTGTGTTGTGTTATGAGGGTCTTGTTGCTGGAATATTCCTCCAGAGATACTTGTACTTTTATTTTTTTTAGGATGGTCAGCCAAAGGTCTTACTGATTTGCAGAAACAATCAAAGGGGCTACACAAGGACCAACCATTCAAAACAGGGGCTTCACCACTTTTGTGTTGATGCTTAATTTTAGTTTAAAAACTGAGGGATTTACACCATTCTTACTGCATATTTAATCAGTACTCAGACAATGTGTGGTATAAAGTATGAAGACTACCTAGGAAGCTTGCTCTTTGCCTTAATGTGTATCAGGTTCTGTTGGTGGGCCCACAGCCAGTCAGCCAGGGGGGATTAGTTCAGTCTTGTACCATTCACTTCTGAAGCTAAACCTGCTGAAATACATTACATCTGCCAAGAGCAGAGGAGAGAATGCCAGGCCATAGCTCTCTGTGTCCCATTACAGCTGTTACTGCTCTCTAAGCGCCTTGTAACACCACTCAAAATAAAGCAGGTAGACGATAAACTGAGATCCAAAAACGATGAGTTAAAAATGGCCCCGGCCATTATGAAGTGGAGGATTTCCAAGGAGATGAAACACCACTATGCCAAATGTGGCAAAGGCAAGAAATGAGCCAGCTGATAGTGGCACAAGACTGAAGGTTGTCATACTGTGAAAGTGGAGTTACAGGTTACATCATGGTGGAGTAAGGACCGAATAGTACCCTCTCGTGCCATCAGATTGGCAAAGCGGTCCATTAAGTGCAGCAAGCTGTGTTTTAGAAAACAAATAAGCAGCCTGCAGTTCTGCACGAAAACATATGCAAGTATCCTGCAATAACGGTAAAGTCCATATGGTCTTTAGTAGTAAAATATGAGCCATGTGTAAAGGCTTTAAAACAATCCTAATTGATATCTGGTATATAAGCCAGTCCAATCCAGGAAGAGAGCATGCTTCAAATATGCATGAGTTCCATAATTCACACAGAATGTTGAGGTAACTTTAAATGAAGTACTCTACATATGTCTACGATTTTATTTAATGAAAGCAGTTTTCTCCAAAACAATTACAAAATTCTAATAGCAAAAGAATGAGAGATTTTGGTTGTCGCACAAGCGTTGTTGTGCGCTACATGAAAAGAAAACTATGAATGGTCCCCCAATTATAACCACACAAACATCCTGGTTCACATGACTGATACTGAATAGCTAGTGAGCCAAGGGTAATTTGATTGCTAGGCCAGTCGAAAGTACTCACAGAATCTGGCCAAAGATCCAAGTTCACCTGATCACAATCGTTTCATTATCATACGTTCATTCCAGGACACCTCCATACAGCACTCTGCACACACGAGACAAAAAGGAAAACGAATGTTACCTTCAAAAGACTGTTTTATTGGATTACAGCAGACATCAACTGGTTTTTGAAAAGAGTAAGCAGGACCTTGTATAGTACAGTGTTTTTTTTTTTTTTTATATATGTCTCCACCATGACACTACAGCGGAAGCGGCACAGAACCGTGTATTGGTTTGTTTCTACTGTTGAAATGGAACTAGCACTACTCCTAATATGCCAACATGTACATATGTATAAAGGCTATTACCCATGAATATGTTCATTTGTAGGACAACAAATAAATCAAATATAGAAGTAGATTAGAATATGATGTGGTAATATGAACCAGAGTTTAGATTCTGGATTTGTGATGATTTCTTTCTGGTTTTGCCACTGACCTTTTATTTTCTCTGACACAGACCCACAACATCACTTGGTCAAACAAGTTCTTGTAACCACCTTACAAGAATGCAGGTTAGCGTTTGCGTTTACGAGTACAAGAGCACTTCAGTACAGTAAATAGTTTATTTTTAAGTCCACCTGACATGAGGGAACTGCAATGAAAGTTCGGCATAGGAAAACTGAAGTATTGCCAATGGATGTAGTGGTTCATAGTCTCATTACAAAATGTAGCCGAGACCTTCCTAGGACCAGCTGGAGCGAAAGAAGGGGAAAGGTGCTCCCATTACAAAATGTAACAAAATGTCCCCAAAATTGTACAAATCTGTAGCAATACAGAAAAAATATATTTACAAGAACCCTTTTTTTAAAAGTGTAATAATGCAGCAAATCCAGCTTTGGCACTCAATGAATCCCCACCTGGTCAGTACATCAGGCACTCATCCTCAAGCAGAACATAACCGCAATGCTTTTGAAAACATCTGACAAAGTTAGCTCAACCTTGAGGAAATGTTGGGAAGAAACTGGGATGGAACAAGCATTAAATAATTTGTTCAAAGACAATATTCAATAATTAAACTATTTTTCTCTTCAGCTCCAGCGTGCAAAAGATAGCAACAGCCGATCTCACCTGCAAGAAAGAAAAATGGTCCAGCCATTACATTTTACACAGTTGAAATAACACTTTCACAAGAGCTCAGATAATTCCCCAAAGGGATTAAAAGGCTATTCTACTGCCAACAGTCAGGGCTGTCGGTGCCTTGGTCCCATTGGTAACTAGGCCACATTGTGAAATGCAGCTACTATGGTAAAGATTTAAGTATTCCACAAAACCTGTAACTACTCCTAGTCATCTAGTGTACTAATCCAATATACTAATTATAATTGTAAACATTATTCAGTCAATAATGCTTAAAAAAAAAATCTTACTATTTATCCAGTCACCCTTCCAGAAGAGTCCTCTATCCCCCTGTCTTTGTCCGAGACAAGGTCCTGAGCACCCATCCGTGCATCCATCCCCTTGGTTTCTTCCATCCAGCTCCCGAACCCTTCTCGAGAACCTCCATTTTCGCCACCAATCCGAGTGATATCAGTGTTTTGTCTTAATTTGCTGGCAAACCAGTCCTTAATTTCTTGGCTGCTGAGACTGCCCTGCTCCATCAGTCTCCCAATATCCTCTACCTTGGCTGCCTGTACTTCCTGGCAGCGCTGGATAAAGCTGAAAGTATTCTCCGTGCTCAGTAGTGCCCCTTGGCCAATTTGCCCACTGCTGTTCAGTTTATGGAAAAGCTCCATCCACTCCAAAGTCCCATTCTTCAGGGCTGACCGGTTTTCCTTAAACCAACGGACAATTTCTGTGCGAGCCAGGCCTGTCTGGGCCTCAAGCTGAATGTATTCTTCTGGGGAAGGCCATAGAGTTTGTGCAAACACATCCTTGAGTTGCCCCAAAGATTTGCTGTCTAGAGGCACTGAGCAAGTGTTGTTGTGGGCAATGATGGGAAGGGGAGATGTTCTTGGATGGTCAACCTGTTTGTGCATACCATTAGCTGGTGCGTGTTGTTGCGGCTTATCAAAATGTATTCTCTTTGAACCAATCGAGTTTAGAAGGGCTTTTTCTAGGTTGTCACGCAGTGCCCGCCTCTCCAAAAACCAGCTGTCAATTTCCTCCCTTGACATTTGGGTAGTAGTTACAAGACTTTCAATGTCATTGTATGTTGGAAAGCTGTTTCTCTGGAAGTTCTCTTCTAAAATCTTAAGCTGCTCAGAAGTCTTCCCTTTCATTCTCTCCAAGAGTGGGAATTGAGTGGGAACAGATTTTTGCTGTTCTGGTTTCATTGCAAGCTTATTGTTTGACTGCAAATTGCTGTTGTGTGCATTCCCACGAGGCACACCATTGGCCTCCCCGAGAGGGGTAAGCACTTTGTCATCCGAAAGCCGTTCTCTGATATATCCGGAATTCAGCTCTATATCCATTTTCATTTTCTTGCCATCTAGGGAAAGGCCGGGGAGCTGGGATGGGCCCTTGAGGGGACTCCGCACCGACTGGATGATTGTTGGCCTCCTCATCTGAGGTATACTCAGAGAGGGTGAGCTTGGTAACTTTAAGTCTGGAGCCAATAGAGAGTGGCTGATTGGAAGCTTGTCTTTGGAAGGTAATGGAGGAGGCAACATGTAACTCTTGAATTGAGGAGTAACAATAGGTCTCTTCATCTCAGGGAAGACTTGAGAAGGTGCCACTGGCAGCATATTTTTGGAGATCAAAAGGGAAGTTGCCATGGGAACTTTTCCTTGAGGTGCCACGAGAGGTGCTGCTGAAGACCTCTTCATTTCAGAGGTGATAATAGACGCTACGGATCGCTTAATTTCAGGGGGCACTGGGGGAGGGGCCATGGGAAGTCGTTCTTTGGGGGGAACCGGAGGAGGGGCCATTAGTATCTTTTCTTTTGGGTTTTCCACAGGGGCCACCATGGAGCGTTTTAATCCTGGGGCAAATGAAGTAGTCATCAATGGTCGCTTGAGAGCTGGTACATAACTGGCTACAGTCAATGCAACGGGAGCACAGGTCATGGATGACCCATTAGCAACACTTGTCAGCACTAGACCAGATTGCCCAAAGCTACTCGATATAAATGGCTGGGTTGCTTTGGCGTTCTGAGAGATCGGGGTTGGCAGAACGGTGAAGGTCTGATGCATGGGTGGGATGGAACCATTGAACATTTTCTTCCTGGCTTCCTCAACTTCCTCTGGTGACCAGGTGATGCCTTGTTTTAGCCGTTGGGTAGTGAACCATACTTTTATTTGATCCTCTGTGTGCTTGGACTCAGCAGTGAGCCAAGACAGCTCAGCATGGGTTGGGTAAGGGAATTTATTAAAAGATGTCATCAGGGTTATGTTATTGTCCAAAGAATGATTATATTTGGTGGAGTTCAAAGGAACAGCAATTTTTGGTAAAGACGTGAAGTTGGGTGGGCGTTGGAGCAATGGCATTACATACGAGAGTCCTTGAATGATCGGTGGATCAGGTATGATCATCGTGCCATTTAAGTCAACAGATGTCATTTGATCTTTTGGGATTACGTTTTCCAACTGGTTCACCAAATTGTTCTTTTTATAGAGAGACTGTATGTTGTCCATAATTTGATTGCTTAACTTTCCAGTGGTGGGTTTGCTCATTGGAAATGTAACAAAGCCATTCCCACCAAGAACATCTGCAGTATCGCAAACAACTGAATTGGTCTTGACTTCGATTGTCTGCTCCAAGACCGTCTGGTTATTGCCTTTTACCCTTTTGAACTTAAAGTTGGTTTCGCCAGGGTGCTGGCTCTCATTGTGGTCTGTCAGAGAGTCAAACTTATTGGTGCTGAAATTGCACACAGCACACAAATAGAGGGGATTTAGTATGACATTGGGGTGACTGGAGTCGACATGCTCTTTGAATTCGTGTAGGTTGTGAGTGAAGAAGGGACAGTATTTGCACTCATAACCTACAAGCTGCCTCTGCTGAGACATAGGGTCAGCTCCCGCCGGGACATGCGCCTTAATCTCACTTCCTGTCTCTTTTCTAGTGTCTTGTAACTGGGGGTGTTGACTTTCCATAGACTCTGAGGACCCACTTCCGTTCATATGATCAGTGGACACATCCATGTGTTCAGAGTTATCCTGCTCCATCACGTCATTTACCCGGATCATGCACGGGTTGGATGACTTCCTGCGACTGGACATTGCTTGTGACAGGTATCAGCCCAACTGATGTGGGATGTTATTTGGGACAAGGGGTGGGTAAGTCTCCAGTGATTGAGGATGGCCCAGCTCCTCGGTTGTCCTGCGTCTTCAGTGGTGTCTCCTGCTGACTGTGAACGTCAGCTTCCGTGTGCGGCTTCATGAAAGTTCATCACAGACGGCACTCACCTGAAATATAAGTAAAAACAAAGAATGTTACTCTTTTTCTTGCTAACCGTGGTCTCACCTAAACCTCTTACGTCTTATTCAAAACTATATTTGAAGAGGTAGAGTTTCAAATGTTAGCGTCAGATGTAAGCTGGTTACATTGCATGCCAAGAATGAAAACTTGGAGGTGACAGAGTGGAGTGTTGGGTTTGGATGTAGTGTTTGAACATCGCTTAGAGGTAGGGTTGGCGAGTTTCTTTTGCTAAGCTGTTGGCAAGCACTATGGTCTTAATTTGTATGTAACTTGTTTACAGAAGCCTTTGTTTTTAATGGTCCAAGTGGGGAGCTCAGTCTTCAGATGGGAAATCAGATCCTCTCCACAGCAAGGAATACCCTGCAAGCTGGGATACAATCCAGGTGTGTGCAGAGCCTGAGATGTTCGGCCAGGAGATGGAGGAAGTGTCAAAAGACAGTGTCAAAGGCAGCGGATATCACTAGAAGGGGTTTCCAAGGTTTTCAGCATTTATAGAGCGATAGTAAACATAGTGGTCAGAGATCATGATGGAGTTGCAGAAAGCATAGTATGTTACAGCAATGAAATGAAGCATATTGCCTGCCTTGTGAATGAGATGGGACTGGAAGTCTGTCTAGTGATAATGTAAAACATATTGCCTTCTGTGTGAACGAGATGGGACTGGAAGTCTGTCTAGTGATGATGTGAAACATATTGCCTGCCTGTGAATGAAGTCTGGTGTTGTCCGAAAAATGAGACAATCTTGACTAGCCAATACAAATTTAAATTCAATAGAACATGACTGCAGTACAGGCAGAAAGCATCCCCAGAAAGTGATGCTTTGGTTGGTCACAGAATTTAGACAGTTACTACATGCAATGAAATACTAAACTTAGACATTGTGGTGTCTTGAAATTTGTATAAAAATATATTTTCTAAATGCTGAAACAAATATGTAAACACATAATCAACTAATAGCGGAGGGGTCTATAATATAATAATAGTTTCTGAATGTAATATTTTTCAAAAGGTTTTGTCCAAATACTTATATTTTATGGCTATCTAAATTAAGTGGCAGGCAACATTTTTGATATCCAGATATATTATGTTTAGTAACGATTGCACAACAGATTGTAAAACTTTATATATTTAAACTTTGAAATGCAATATTCACCGGCACCGTGAGATGTGTGGAAAAACAAGAAATAATTTGAATTCATTAATAATAATTTATCCACATAGGGCCTGAAAAAAACACATAGGCTGCATGTGCCTAAAGGAGCATGACACCAAGATCATAAGACTTCCTTCCTGGAGTTTGCATGCAGTATTCACTACTCATGTGACGCGGCAAAGCACAGCATGTTTCTGAGGCGAAACTGACAGAACCAGGCCAATATTCCTTAATCAAAGGAATCTTTTTAATGGTAAAAAGCTTTGTGTTCCCAGCTCTACGTCAGTCAACACACTGCAGGGATCTTCAGCTTAAGAGGGAAACATGCCAGGCATCTCCGGTCACTTCACTGTGAACAAAAAGCCTGTGACATCATCAAAAAAGATGTTCCTTAAAGCACTCGTTCTTAAAACTTTCTGGAGCTAGGGACCCCTTTTTTTATTGCAAATTCATCAGGACCCCCTACGAATGAAAACCAAACAAACAGTAGGCACAAATGACTTTGGCAGCACGTGGCACAACAACAAAGGGTAATGCAAACATAACGCTTGTTTGAGTACTGTGGATACCAACATATCGTTGAGCCTCCCGTGACCATCCCTCCCAAGGGGAAAAACATATTACATACATGTTATGTGAAACAATGGAAAGAAACAAAAGAAAACCTGGATCATCTCTCTACACCCAGTTGGAGAACGACCGCTTTGGAAGTAGGGTAGAATGGCAGTACACATGCCTCTCAGAAACAGCACGGCCTCCAGGGCTACCCGAGTGCTAATTGTCATGCCAATATTGCCAAGAAGAGAATAATGAACTCAAAGGAGATTAATCAATAATTCTTACATCGGTATTATGTGGGCACATCCTTCCTCCCAAATTAAATAGATTCAGCAGCTCCTTATTAAAAATGAACAGACCAAAAAAAAAAAACCTACGTTATAAGACTGCCTTCATTTCCATGCTGTCACTATGGCAACAGCAGAGACAGCGAGGTGCCCTTCTGCTACCGCACCGCTGCATATTAACAATTTCTTCTCGCAGGTGCTAATTAGGCGAGGAGGGCTGCAGTCGAGCGGAGCTGTGAACAGCCGTGGTGAACAGTGTGCGGTGAAGGGTCCTCCGAGAGCCCCGCCGGGATGATCCGTTCCGGCTGATCCGTGACGCTTGCCTGGGCAGGCCTTCACCACGCCACAGCGGCGGCAGCGTCTGGGTGATCAAACATGCATGAGCCTGTCCGTCATGTGTCCTCGGCTAACTCTGAAAGCGCCAGTCAGCCGGGGGGGACATAAGCCGGCCTCCAGACGGCCCGGGATGTGACTTAGACTTCACCTGCACGGGCTGAGTCACTGGCTTCATTGGCGGCGACATACACGGCCTGAAAGAAGTCTGTAGCCACTTGCCTGGGATGTTCAGGGAATATTTCAAAATGGTGCGTTGAACTCCTCCAACGCCAGTTGGGAGATCAAACGCAACGAATCAATGTAGAGCACATCCAGAGCAGACTGGCTGAAGCCCCAGAGACAGGCTCTACTGAGTCACTGTCCGCAGTCAGCTCTCCCATCACAACAGAACGAGAGCAGGGGAAAGACACAAGGAAAGACAGACCGTGTCCAGCCGAGAGAGTGCAGACAAGCATACCACGGAGGGCTCAAAAACATGTTGTACTGGATAACTGTAGGCCAATTCTGTATCCTACAACCGCTTGGTGAAAACAAGCAATGCGATTGGATGAGATGCATTGTAAGCCATGCAAAAAACAAGGCTTTATACAACGTGTTGGCTTACAAAGGTCTTCACTGTTCTGAGAAATCACTGTGACTTCGTAGTTACCACGAAACTATGATTATTTCCTCAGAACATCAACAGGGAGGATAAGGATTAATGTGTGATTTAGGCTGCAGCTCCTAAAGATGAGGCACTATTTGTTCTTTCAGATCAATGCAGATTTTCATTCAGAGGCAACATTTTTACATTTAGGAGTCGTTCTCCAAAGCCCTTAGAATGTAGTTACTTCACAAATACAGTGGCATACAGTCCAAACAAGCAGTTCCAGAAAAGATCATGTTCTCTTTTCCCCCTGGAGTCATTTCCATATCAAAAGGTGGTGACTGACTAACATCCCATATTGAAATTGCACTGCACTTGCAGAAATAGGTCTGATTTTAAAACCATGTAAATTCCCTGCTCATTGGCTAAACCTGGCTCTATTTGGTTAAATGTTTAGTTAAGAACTGCTCCGCCACAGTGAGAAGAGACCAAACCCAAACAATAGAGCAGCTCATCTCAATGAGACAGCTGAATTTGAATGAGCACAGAATTAATTTAAATCTCATCAGGCCGCCATTTAATACCTTATCAGTTCTGCATGGAGACAACGGACGTAATCGCATTATCCCCTTTTGGTGTTTCGTAAGTCAGTGTAATTGAAGTGGTTAGACCGTTACCTTCTAGGGGAATAGCTCGTGGAAAGTTATGCACTGTGCTGTTGTCTTTGGCAACATAGGTCAGGGTTAATATCTTCAGTGTCAGTGTGGAAGTGTACAATATACAGCTTCTCACAAACCCAAAGAGTCAAACTAACTCACATCAGAGTCAATAGATACAAACTGACAGAAACAAATGTCGTAACACAATGCGTAATGTAAACCACAAACAAATGTAGCGTAAGCCGGTTACTAAATTAATTCACTTTAATCATGTAAAACAATTTAACAGAACCAAACAAGCTTCTAGCCAAATGCGTGAGTTATCCTCCGCTCTTACAGAATACATATTGTTTTTGTCATTCAACCGTAAAAATGTAACACAACATATCTGTTACCAGTCATCCCCGTTTGTCAGTAGAAACTTCCTCCATTTGGGGAAAAAAATCCTTATCTGTAAATTTCTTATATTCATGCTTCTGAATAAACCATGATACATTTGACTGTACTGTTTGGTCCAAGTTGGCTCACAGATATGAGGGTTGAGCCTTCTTTTTTAAGAAAAAAGAAGGCGTAGCAGCCTGCAAAACGGTGCTATATAATGTTTGGGGCAAGGCATATTCATTGTGTAAGGGTTAATACCAAAAACGATTATGATGTTCATTCCTTAACGTTCAGAAGGATGCCCCTGAAACTTTGATGGCAGATTTGGGTCCAGGCTACTGGGGTGAATACTCTGGAGAAGGCCAGGGGACTGGCGTGTTGCTATGGCAACCGCCAAGCCGGAGAGGAGTGTTTAAACCTCCTCCAATGGCTTTTTTGTGACAATTGTTTCACTCGGTTTCATTTCAGCTTCTCTTTCATACTTTAGAAGTACATTTGTATATTTTCGGGTTGGTAGAATGTCCAATGCATTTCCAATTTGGAAGCAACAATAATAGTATAACAACTAACTAATATTCTTTAGTCATGATTCTTCATGTTCATTCTTAAGCATACACGTTTCAAAACGACGAGTCTCTCTTAGTTCATGAAAACATCTCTAAACTCAGTCTTTGAAAGAAGTACAACAAAACCACTAAAAGATGAACACACAAGAACAGACAAAGCATTAGCAGTGTGTGTTAAGGCAGAATCATGTCCCGCCCACCGGTGAATAAAAGGATGAAATCACATGACATCCACAGGGACTGCTGTCCTCAGAGCAATGAGGACTCCATCTTGTCTGCAAACTCCACACATTAAAGACGTTTATTTCAAAAACGCCAGCCAAGCAGGGAAATATTTTGGCTGCACATCGTGTGCTGCTTGTTTAAGCGATCTGGAAAACGCTTTTTCCCCACCCATGCATTCCTCCCTACACCCCTGCAGACAAAGAAACCATTGATCCTTACATTGTGGTAAAGAAGGATTTGCGGTCACTTCAAACAAGGGCAGAAACGCAGTAAATATGTTACTGCTGACCACTGACCCGCGCGAGAAAAGCGAAAACATCAAGCCTCTCAAATGCAAATAACGGTCTCTTCTGAGAACTTCTGGAACAATACATTAGGCCATGGCACCGTGACGTTGTCATCTGCTGTGGCCAAACCCTCCATCTCCACAGCCTGGGAGAAGGGCTGCGTGGAGGATCTGGAAGGGGTCTGTGCTGAATCCCTGTGTGGCGGCCAGCTGTTCCTCTACATGTGGGGATGCGTCCAGCAGGAACTGGATCCAGTTGAGCAGCAGACTCCAATGGCTTCTTTCCCAGAGAGTTTAGAGGTGAAGCAATGGTAACAGATTCAATGGTGGGGGGGTGGTGTAGGGGGCAGTCGGATGTAGATGAAGTCGGCCAAGTTTGTCTGTAGTAAATATGTAGGCTGAATAAAACCTCCCACGTAGCAAGGGTATCCACACATCCAAAGGCTCCCTTGATGCCGCACAACTCAGCGGGGAGAGCATCTGGCGTCAACAAGGTGCACTTGACATCTTGATGAAGCAATACGAAAGAATAGGACTTCTTCATGGCCGGTATGTTCACGATTACATTTAAAGGCTAAACATTCTTAATGTTGTAAGCATAGTCGTTCACAGTGCTCTGTGTGGGAAGGTATCGGCACCAAGTTGATGCATCATCACTGGTTTGTATGTTTGTCGGTGAATCGAGTCCACTTACCGGGCGACTTGGGACTTATTTATTGATTGAGAAGGAAAACCTGCTGTCGTGCCAGCTGTTGAAAGACCTGAAATACAGTTCCCTAGTTGAAATCTGCCCCAAAAAGCAATGTTTCCCTTACAGTTATTCCATCAGACTCGGCAGGTTATCACTTGGATGAATTGCTTGGACAAATCTAGTGAAGTGTGAGATGCATCAAAGACTGTCAGCGCAGATGATGCCCCTTGGTGACACACCGTTAAACAAATAAACCTCCGACGGGTCACGCTCCAACTTCCAAATAAATGCAGTAAAGCCCAATTTTTTATGTGGCCCATTCATTTCAGTAAACATGGTGCTGCAAACATACTATGGAGCATTGTGCTACCCTGGGTTATACGTCGTCTGAATACAGGTGTATACCAGAGGATATAGAATGGTAGTACAACAACCAAATGGTTCACCCATGGCTTCTATACCCAGTGTGGGATATTTTGGAGAAAACCTGGACGCTGCATTTCATTTAAAGGCAGTACATGCATGTTGGTTGTATGCTTGTATCCAAAAAAAGAATAATAAACTAGAGCAAATGGAAGAAACAACAATAGAAATGGGGATGTAATTGAGCTTGTTAAAATCTCAAACAAGCTGATTTTTTTTTAACAAGCCTTAAGAAACAGTGATCCGTGTATGTAGTACGTATTGTGCTAGTATGGATCCGTGTGAGTAGTGCGGTATTGTGCTAATATGGATCCTTGTGTGTAGTATGTATTGTGCTTGTATGGATCCGTGTGAGTAGTACGTATTGTGCTAGTATGGATCCGTGTGAGTAGTACGTATTGTGCTAGTATGGATCCGTGTGAGTAGTACGTATTGTGCTAGTATGGATCCTTGTGTGTAGTACGTATTGTGCTAGTATGGATCCTTGTGTGTAGTACGTATTGTGCTAGTATGGATCCGTGTGAGTAGTACGTATTGTGCTAGTATGGATCCGTGTGTGTAGTACGTATTGTGCTAGTATGGATCCTTGTGTGTAGTATGTATTGTGCTAGTATGGATCCTTGTGTGTAGAACGTATTGTGCTAGTATGGATCCTTGTGTGTAGTACGTATTGTGCTAGTATGGATCCTTGTGTGTAGAACGTATTGTGCTAGTATGGATCCTTGTGTGTAGTACGTATTGTGCTAGTATGGATCTGTGTGTGTAGTACGAATTGTGCTAGTATGGATCTGTGTGTCACTAACACTAACTAAAACATGACATGATTGTGGGTGACATGATTAACCATCTGACCAACCATCAGGAGCCACCACCGCTGCCTATCATATATCCCATGATGAATCATCTATATCCCATGATGAATCATCTATGTCCCATGATGAATCATCTATGTCCCATGATGAATCATCTATGTCCCATGATGAATCATCTATGTCCCATGATGAATCATCTATGTCCCGAGATGTATCATCTATGTCCAGAGATGTATCATCTATGTCCCGAGATGTATCATCTATGTCCCGAGATGTATCATCTATGTCCCCGAGATGTATCATCTGTATCCTGAGATGTATCATCTATATCTATATCCACTACATAACATCTATATCCACTTTTCAAACCCCACCGCTGAATTAACCCTTTACGCACGTAGCCATTGGCCTATGCAGACTTGGACACAATTTACAATATTATTCATACGCCCAAACATGACCCCAATATGTAAAATTACTTGTAAATTATTTTCACATTTGAGACCATGTGTATAGCCTATATATGCCGTTAGCAATAAGAATTATCACATGTAGCCCAACTGATGCAGCACTGTAGCTATAAATAAACAGCCGGAAGCATCTTCATATACCCTACTGGACTAATCATCAGCTAGATCCAAACTGTGATCTCTTTCCTAGTCAGCATCTTATTCATTTATTGTGACAGAAATCTTGATTTAACAATTAATACAATTAACAGTGTATGTCTGCCTGTTTGGGTATGCTGAGATAATAATGGCACATGGGGAACCTTATTTCAAGTCAAACCTTCTAATAACAGACATTACCTTGTTTCTACTACTCCTGCTTATCTAAAAAAGTTTGGAATTTTAAACCACATTACCCTACCATTGACCTGGTTTAGATAAAGTTTCATATTAATGTGGAGCGCCAGTGTTTATGTGCCATTTTAAAACTATGGTTAAAAAAACATGTTTTTTGGTGTATTTTTTTTTTTTTTAAACCAAGTTGAATAGATGAACCGTTTTAGCAATGGATTGTCTGTTTTCCCGAAGGCAATTCAATGTAGACATATATTGAAAGTGCGCTGCATGGTTTGGCCAATGGCGGAAATAATTTTAGTTTTTTAGCTCTCAAAGCGGCATTGACAATCCTCTACTTTTCATCTTGACAATAAATTAGGTGAAGAGCACTTCACTAACTCACATAAGGATGCATTTTTTAAAAGTTGTCCAATTAACGGGAGGAATGAGTTCAAAATGGCTCTCAACCCACACAGCTCTCTGACGTCATGTTCAAATCTTTTCTGTAAAGTCATTCCGTTCCAATGTAGGTATTGATTTGTACATAAGCATGAGTGTACAGAGCTAAAGTTCAACTACTTTTGAAGTTCTATAACACTACTCACTTGGAACAAAGTGATCTAGAAATTCTTGATACAATTTGGATGAATACACAACTTTATTAGAGCATGTCGTGAAATCCAGAGAGGAAGAAAGAGAGTGGATTATAATGTGCGTATATACACAGCCTATTCCTTACACTGTTTGTGTAAAGTGCAGGAAGCAACAGGTGAAACAGAAATATTTTATTTACTCTCAACTTACTTGTTTAGTTAGAAATCAAAGTAAACAGTACATGCAATTTACTAATAAGGCTAGTTGATTTGCATGTGAATGCCAATAAATCTTTATTATTAGAATAGACGAGAAACTGTTCACTTCCTATTTACTGCTACTGAATTTACTGGGATGAAAATGGTATGTTGAGCGGGCTGAGTGGCGTGAATGCGGCTTCAGCCATACCACATCGCACGACAATGTACATGAATGGAAAATGTAAATGGAAAACTCGCTAATCTGATGTCAACGTAAGGCAACACAGACTCCACATAATTTCCAAATGTGAGCAAATCCAATGCGGCGGTAGTAGAATCTCCCCGAGCATCCCGCCCCCCACCTGACAGTTGTCTTGTAGTGAAAGGGTACTCACTGCACTTCTACAGTAGGGCGGGGCTTCCCTGGGGGGAGGCCTCCTATCTCGCTCCAGTTCCGCCTCCACTGTCTCCCCTCTCCAGCTCCCCTTTGCTCTCTGGTCCAGCGGAACTCTGGGTAGCCTCCTCTGGAATCTGAGACGAGACAAGAATGTTAGTGGTGGGGGGGTTGCAGCTCGAAAACAGCCTCGCAAAGGCCCTGAAAACTGCACCGCTTTGTGTTTGCAGAAAAATAGAAGGTTGTTACCTTGGAAACGTGTGCTGAAAGAAAGCCGGACAGCTTTGGAAGGTTATTTGAATGACAAACACCACCTGGGACCTTTACTTATTAGAATTAATCACATAACGACTTGTCGATGAATGCAGTTATTAATTAAACTGGTCAGTTACTTTAAAAACTATCATGGTATGATAAAACGAAGGGAAACTTCCAGTTTGAAAACAACCCAAAGAAATGAAGTTGAAACACGTGTAAAAATGGTGCTATGCAGAAAGCGGTGTTATAACTGTGTGGAACCCATCTTGTTTTAAACGCTTATTTGAAAATTCTGCAAATTTACCAGTACGGGCTACACACACATTACTTAAACACCAAAAGGATGTTTCAGCCAAGCAAAAAATTATAATAACAACAACATGTAAATATTGACACATTTACAGAATAATCCTCCACCTCACATGTAACACTTGGGCCCATGTTGAGAGGAGCTGCAGAACGTACATTACAACCACAGAACGACTGAGAGTCTCCCCCCCAGGATGAGGTCATCGCTACAGACCACAGCACGACAACACGGCTTTCAAGGGAACTGAAGCCCACAGGAGTGACATCATCCATCCACCTGAAACTGCTGCTTAGTCACCAAGATCATTGCAACCACATGAGAATGGCAGCAAGTGATTAGCATACAGAACTGACAAATACTAACCAATGAATATGTTTATAAATGACTAGGCCTACCCAATTCACAGAGAATCACGTCACTGTTATTGGATGAATAATCCTACATAAGATGGTTCTAGCAGCCCTCCAATATTCTACAACAGTTGAACTCAAGGTTAGCCAATGAGTCGTATATGCCGACAATTTGTGTACTTGGTTGATACTGCTGGAGAGTTCAGTAGAGGCACAGTTGATGCTTGCCCCTTTGACCTCTAATTCGACCGCAATTGGAGTTTTACATGCAACTGTCATAAGATAGACAAGCAACAGGTTCACAGCTCTTACATGGAATTGTAACATGAAATACAAAATACCTTAGATTAGCCAACTGCTGTTGGGTGCTAATGGCCTACATTTATGTGTTTAAAATGTGTCCATCTCACCAGTTGGCCTAACGATGAAAGTCACTTGATAAAAACAAATATTTTGTATAATATTTTAATTAGCATATTACTAAATATGCTAATGTCTTGGGCTGGTAATTTATGGGCTATGAGCAGGGGGTGTAAACAGGGGTAACTACATTCATTGAATGATGTAGGTGAAGCTGCAGTAGATGGTTTACAGTACAGCCCCCAAATACACAAAAGATACAATATCAAAGGAAAGTATTTCCCTAATTATTATTTTCTTTACATTTGCATTCAATGCCTCAGGAACATTTACCTTGGACTTCTCCACATTTTATTGTGTTACAACATGACATCAAAATCGACAAGAGAGTTCTGGCCAATGATCAACACAAAAAACTTCATAATGTCAAAGCAAAACATCTACACATTTGTTGAAAATAAACTATAAATACTAAACAGGAAAACCATTGAAGCATTTACCTACTGTAGTCAATATTTGGAAGAGGCAGCAATTAAAGCCATGAGTCACTACTAGCTTTGCTGGTCACAGCATTGTTTGCCATTGTTCTTTGGAAAATTGCTCAAGCTCCATCAAGTTTGATGGGGACCTTTGGTGAACAGCAATTTTTAATTCCTTCCACATAGTCTCCACTGAACTGAAGTCCAGTTCACGATCACATACTTGTCCTGAAGCCACTCCAACCTTGTCTTGGCTGTGTGCTTTGGGTCATTGTTCTGCAAGAAGATAAATCCTCACGCAAGTTCTATAGAGGTAATTTACTCTGTATTTTGTTCTGTTCATTCTTCCCTCCATCCTGACCAGTCTCTCAGTCAGTGCCCCTGAAAAGCATCCCCATCGCGTGATGCTGCCACCTCCATGCATCACGGTAAGGATGGTGTTCTCAGGATAAAATATGATGTTAGGCTTGCCCCAAACATAGTGCTTAAAATAGCCCTATTTTGGTATTATCTGACCATATAAACGTCACCAACTTGGTGCTCAGTGTCTCATACATGCCATCTGATCAATACTTTTCTGTTTGCCACTCTCCCACAACGACCACTTTGTAAAGCATCCAGGCTACCATATGAAATGTCTCCCAGCTCAGGGAACATCATGTTGAACTTGGTGCATGATTCCAGTAAAACGTTCAGCTGTATGTGGTCCTAATGTGATGATCTGGCCAATAGTCTTTGACAGCCAGTGGCCAGAAGCCTTCTATGGCAACGTCCATACTAAACACATTACATCCTAGGTCGATATTCATCCATCGCTATGATCATGATCAACCCTTTCTTGTGTTGATCTGGTTTTGGTCGAAGCTATTGGTCTAAAACTATTAAGAATACATTTTCACAGATAATGTACCAGATTCAAGACTTTCCGAAGAAACACTCTTAGAGATTTTACTCGCAGTTGAATTATAGTCCACTGGTTGAATACTTTTTATAGTGCAGGATGGCATATTGCAAAACATAGTATATGTCCATTTAGGCAAACCTGGCATAAGAAAAGGAAGGTAAGAACTAAGCCAAAATTAAGCACTGGGCTTGTGATTTTCAGCTTTGCACATTGCTCATTCTGGTAAGGTCTTCAGAGCACATTGTTTATATTTTTACCACATGACTTGCACAAGTATATGCTTGCCAAGTTCACATAAACCAAGAATTATGCAAGCAGGAAATTCAAATAAGATGCAGATGAATGAATTCCTTAAACGTGAACCAAAAATCAAACAGCACCAGATTTTGGAGCAACATTTTCAGTATTCAAAGGGGGGGTCTAAAGACAATCTGGAAACATCTGTATTTTTCCTAAATACTGCTGAAAACCATTGATAAAACTAGAAAAAACTTAAATTATTCAAAACTGTAAACTATGATGAACTATAGTTAATGTATGATTATGGAGTGAGAAAAAGGGCTATAACAATATTGGAATTATCTGGAAATGACTGCAGTTCCTTTTGTTTAGCCCTAAACAGATTACAAGCCTTGAAAAAACAATGTGTCAGTCAGCCTTATTAGCTGCAATTGTAATCTCTTGACATTTCGTAAAGAACTTTCAGCATACGGTGGTGTAGTCTAAAACAGTACATGTCTGGTGAAACAAAGAATGTTTAGTGCTTAATTCATTTGATTTGCAGTAGTTAAATCATTCTAAATGAGAGATTAGTACTTTCCTAATCACCAGGCCAGATTTGGGCCAGCCCCTCCCAACATAAATGTTGTCCCTTACCATCAGTGACATTTTTGCCTAAAAGGTTTAAGGCCAGCAATCTTGAAGTAGCTGTCCCACTAACCGTCTGAGCAAGCAGAGAAATCTTTCAGTCACATGGAAACCTAAAGCAAAATGAATCAATCTGCTAATCTCTCTCAACTCGCATTAAACTTGAATAATGTTTGCAAAAATGTGATTCAGGCCAGAGTGTAGTGGCATGGCTTGGGGACGGTTTGCCACGTCGGAACGTGGACCCCGTCATAAATGAAGGATCCATGAATTGTTCTTTGCATGTCAGGCCATGCGTGTGTGATCTAAAGCTGATGCCCAGCTGGGTCATGCCGTAACACAATGAGCCAAAAGGCACAAGCAAGAGTACATAACAATGGTTAAGGAACAAGGAATGTTGAAATAGTTAAGTCAAAGTCCAGATAATGTCAGAGCACCTGAAACAAGCAGCTCAATGCTCAAATGCCCCACACACAGTTCAGCGTGGAGCAGTAGGCTGTAGCTCCTCCAGGGCTTTGTGAAATTCTAACATTCACTATAGGAAGGATTTGGTAGGAATTATTGCTTCTTAAGGTGACTTAACTAGTAAATTAGATGTAGGGGGCGTTTAATTTCACACATGGGTAGGGCTGCATGATTTAAACAAAATATTGAATCACAATTTCTTGGCCAGATATTGCAAAAGTGATAATGAATTGAGATTTTCAGCTTTTAGCCTTTCTCAAACATTGTAGTTGTATGTAGTAATTCAATGATGCTGTTGTTGCTGTTGCCAACAGTTATGCAAACATTCTCAACCAGTCAGGGATAATCTCGTTTCAATTACGTTGGCAGAGCTGAAACTCTTAAGAGCCTTGCTGTTGTGTATGGGAGACTAAATCTTGGTGCTACTGCGCAGGCTTTGAAACAGATGTCTTTGCCAGCAGGTGCAATTAGAATCCAAACATACAATGAAAAATCATCAAGCATTAGAACAAAACAATAGAAACATAAAAACGTTTTCTTGGAGGACTTAAAAAGAAATCTCACCTTTTAGCTGGCCTATTAGGCACAGTATGTGGCTGCCAGTCCTATGTGTTGTGGTATACAATTTAGGAATTAGTTCAAGTATTAAAATGAAGAAAACAACATACAAAACCACTAAAACCAACCTTTTCTTTTCTTTGAATCACAACAAGCTTTGGATCACAATGCTGAAATAATGCTTTTGTATGGTGTTCTATCACTCCAGGAGAGTTCCTGAGACATAGAATCAAATGGTGTTCTATCACTCAAGGAGAGGTCCAGAGACATAGAATTGAATGGTGTTCTATCACTCCAGGAGAGTTCCAGAGACATAGAATCGAATGGTGTTCTATCACTCCAGGAGAGTTCCAGAGACATAGAATCGAATGGTGTTCTATCACTCCAGGAGAGTTCCTGAGACATAGAATCGAATGGTGTTCTATCACTCCAGGAGAGTTCCTGAGACATAGAATCGAATGGTGTTCTAGCACTCCAGGAGAGGTCCAGAGACATAGAATCAAATGGTGTTCAATCACTCCTGAGACATAGAATCTATCACTATAGATAGAATCGAATGGTGTTCTATCACTCCAGGAGTGTTCCTGAGACAGAATCGATGCCAAGGCACACTGAAGCAGTTTTGGCAGCACCTGGTGACCCACCGCCCTACTGATGTTGGTGTTTCCAACAATCATGTAGGTGACAACACAACAGCATGTGCACAGAAAGATGTGCGTTGAGTGTACTAGAATGAAGTTTCGAAAAGCATTGTACAACTTCATGTATGCCAATATATGAGGCAATCCTTCTAAAAGAGTTATGACAAAATGTTTACAATGTGCTCTGCAATGTTTAAACCAGATGAACTTTCAAATTTCAGCTGCAAAATACCATGGTGGGTATCCATGAATTTGTACGCAATGAAACATGAAGACGGATAAACAGACTGTAGGACTGCAGAAAGTTGTTTGCATTTCGAATACAAAATGTTCAGTTAAGCAAAGTATACTAAGGTGGTTTGTATTTCAAAACATTGACAGTGCACACAACTTGCCAATACATTCACTATGACTGAGTGAACATGTTTTAGCGAACATAATGTCCGGCATATAGGGTACTTTAGAAAACAATCACAATCAAAGTGTTTCAAACATTTAATGAATACAAAAAGCAATGCTGTCTCAGGCTTTATTTAGATTAAATACTAATCAACATACTGCATATCAAGGGGAATGGAAGGCATAAACAATGTTGCAGTTGAGAAATGAGGTAGTCAAAAGCTTCAGGCACTGATGACAACTTGCCCTCAGACAATTGTTTACATTATTAGCCTATTCCCCTTCTCTCTCAAATGCACAGGGAGCACCAAATCACAGCCCTCCAAGATGTGTGTGGAGTTGCACAATTCTTTAACAAAAAAGATCTTGCAGTTCAAATTAGAATTACACAATGTCTACTCCCATCTAGTATTTTTATATGTCAAAATAACAATACAAAATGATCCACAGACCACCTGCAGTACACTGTATACCCCAGGTTGACAACCACAGCCTCTAGGTACATTACTGCCCAGGCCCAACAGCCACATCAAAAAGATCCAACCACGATCATCTAAGAATGCAGGTAAGTAGCAGCTATCATAACAAAGAGTCTGAAGCTACCTGACTGTAAACTGAAAACCGCCAGCTGCAGCCAGCTTTGTTGATGATTCTGCTTCCTGTTCACAAACCTAAAGACACTTGTTAGATGTTACAATGTAATTTTAAGAGCTTTGCATTCTTCTAAACTAGAAAGTGTGCTTGGATTTAGGGATGGGATAAACAAGTGTACATTTTCATACACAGCCAAAAACGTGTGTGGTCTAGAGACAAGAACTCCACCCATCCATGCCAAAAGGCTGGGTTACTGACTAATAGATTGGCCAACATTTTAAAACCTGCATTTTTTCACATAGATTTCACATTGGCTTGGACCTACACAACATTAGGCATAATGTTTTGGCTGTTCGGTGTGTAACAACGATATAGGACGTACAAGTGCTGCGGTCGAGGGCAGAGAGCATTTCACTAACAACAGATATTAGGTCCGCTGTAAACATGACAGCATACATGTCCTTGACTGTCTACTTTATTTCACTAGACCGGAAACTACAGTGAAAGTTTCTTCCCAGGTTTCTTCCCTGACAGCCACACAGCAAACAATATTGCAGAGGAGCTAAGCAACGCACCGAAAGAATGGCAAAATAATTAGAATAAACGCACTGCAATAGTAACCACGAACAACGCTGGTAACACATCACCTGCAACAACAGCCCTAAATTGGCCGTGGTTAAACTATTCCGGCCACAGCCTCAACTTGGCCGTAACAAAGTCAATGCAGGAACAAAGGCAAAGAAAATAGATGAGCTCTTGGTGTTTGCACTGCCACCACCACTGCATTCTACATTTACAGGAGTGTGTTACATGCTGAGGTTCCAAGCAGGCAATTCTCAAATAGGCGCCATTCATCCGGCTCATACTGACTGACGAGAGAGAAAAGCACCGCAGCAGATGTCCTGCTGTGGGCTGTCAATAAGGAACTGAAACCAGCCAGTACACTTACTGATATTTTGCCCAGAGAAATTTAAGTTACATCACCAGGACTTCTGTCCACCCAAAACTCCAAATGTGCAGAGAAAATAAATTGGTTTGTCAAAAAAGAATGTGCCGATAACCAAGGCAATAAAAGCTAGAATTCTAAATGGAAGAAAAAATATCTAATTTACGAGGTGTAGGATTTGCTGGACAAGTGTACCCTCCTTGATCCTCTGTACCGTGTAGGATGAGTACACCACACTGTCTGAGACAATGGCTTTGTTAGAGGCCCATGGTTGAAACTGGGAAGGTCATTGACCATCAGAGTTGGGCTGCAACAACAAATCGATTAACATTCATCATATCAATAATCATAATCTTCGGCAACGAATGTCAAGCCACCGACAAGCCCTAAAGAAGCATCTTGCAGCTGCAGAAAAAGCCCAGAAAAAAACGTCTATTTACGCACAAACGTAAGTAGGTGTACTATTTAAGTATGAGAGAAAGTACCTGGGATTTGACGTTACGGTAAAAATCTTCCAAATCAGCGAACATACGATAAATTTTCTCTTACAGGTGGAATTACATTTTATAGCCAACTCTTCTTTCAACAGTTTACTACATAGTTACTATATATATATATATATTCACAAGTTTTGTTAACACATTGATAGCGAATACAAAGCTAATGGCTAATGGCATGAATTAAACTAGACCCTGAACTAATTTGTGAAGGGGAAACAATCCCAGCTAGGGTTAGCCGGTAGTAGTCCCGATTTCCCGAAGTAGGCAGCAGGGCTGGAGAGTCGATGGGGACGTTACAGCTTTTATTTCAGCTAGCAACTTTCTGAAAAAAAGAATCTATAATGGCTTTTGTTAATAAATTCCATACTTTTTAAGGATTTTTCTGCGTTCGGATACTGGTCTCTGGCCACTGATGGGATTTGTGCCAAAACTTTAACAACATGTGCCAGAAAGAAAAAAATCATTATGTATTCCTGTTAAACCATAGCTTGCTTAAAATGTAAGAACACCAATGTGGCATTGTGTTATTTGGATGAACTTTCCTTTTAAGTCAACAGAACTATGAAAGAACTAACAGATGGTACGCTATCTGGTCACAGATTGACAACAAACCAAATAGTTTGAAATAAAGTCTGGCTTGAATTGTTAGGATGACCAGACAAATGATTTACATCATGAGCAGAAGCTATTTGTGGATGTATCGCGAACCCAAATAAAATGTTATTATACACAAAAATTAAAGAACGAAGAACAGCAAAATTGATGTATTGGGGTGTGGCGGTGGTAGCAGGAACAGCTACATCTGGTGGTCAAACCCTGATACTTTCACAGTATTTGGTAGAAAAAGCAAATAATTAAAGTGAATGAGGGAAGAAAACATTCACAGATAAACCATGAATAAGCTATAATGTAAGACCAAGTTCATAACCACCAGTCAGATATAGAATAAAGTATACTCCCAATTTCTGTGTGGACTGTGCATGGGGTGTGGGGTCTGGGGGGCTTTAGTATTACTCTATGTTAAGAATTATCTTTCAAAATCGATGTTCTAATAAATCAATGAATAGAAAATGAATCCTACAGACAAAATTGCCAATGTGAGCATTACTTTAGTTAAATTCTTAGATCCATGTATTTTAACAAATCCTCTTTATTGTGCTTTTTGAAATGGAATGACCCTAACTGATATCTAAAGACCCCAGTAAAGGGGGAATCTTTGATAATACTGACATCACAGACTACCTTCATGACCAAAGGTAAAGTCATAAAAAGGGCACTGGATGTTTATACTGTCGCCCCTTACATCTTCGAGTAACACTCAAGTTAATATGAATCCCAGACAATCATATTTTATCCCGTTTGTGGTGTTACCAGACAGGGTGCACAAGTAGGAATAGACAAGCCCAATAATGTTTTGTCGAAATAGGCTACTAACAATTCTATTTTGAGTAATCAAAAGCAATGAATGTGTAGCGTTATGAAATTATGTAAGAAGTATGCGGATTGATATAACCGGTACCAAAAAATGCACTAGATAAATAACAGCTCGAGTGATTGAAGAGCACACAATACATCGGAACTGACCGGGTGGAAATGGCTGACAACATTTTAAATAATCGTTGGCACAATTAGGAGCACGTCGAATAGAATTTTGAAGACTTGTATTTTAATCAGCTTGGGGTTAACTAAAGGTAGTGTGTTAGGAGTTGTGATACAACTTTTGAAAAGCAAACAAAAGTATTTTGCAATTGGTGGAATTTACCATACTGTCACCGGGCAGTATTGGCGCGCCCTGCCTGTGCCAGCAGTGTGCCGCTAAAGGCGTCACCTCATTTAACCTATTTGGATTCTAGCGCTAAGCCAGGCTACTAGCAAGCTAGCTTGCTACTGTAGCTTCAATAAGCTGCAGTACTCCACTAAAACCAAAGCTAGCTGTATAGCTAAGTACACTAGTTAGCATTTAACATTTACAATAACTAGCTAATAACCTACCTAATTCAAATAGTGCCTCGATAGACAGCAATTGTATTGTTCAATATAATTAACTTCTAAGACAAAACGAATTTACTTTCAATAAAATACAAATATTAACAAAACTATATACGTTACACTGGTGACAAGAGGAATGCAATGACTGGACTGTCTAAATATTTTGGGGGTTCACTTCACTACTTGAAAACCTATGCAGCTACAGCAGCTAACGCGTTAGTAGAACAAACTCAGCACTAACGTTAGTCACAAAACGGTGGCCAAATCTTAAGATATTAAGAGACTCCTGTACTTAGCAAGCTATGTAAACAGACTCTAATCTAAACAACTAACCAGGTCTGGAATCAGTGTTGAGGCACGAGTCTTATGCACGTTTTCAACTTCAGAAGTGAGCTGGGTCGCGAGCTAACAAGCAAACTAGCTAGGTGACCTGGCAAGCTACATTTCCAGCACCGATACATTCAGGTGTCCACTTCAAATGGGCACAATAAAAGTTGAAACTTGAACGTATTATTTTTGTATTTACTCAATTCTAAATTGTAACATTTTAACTTAAACTTAAGGTGTATGGTTAAAAAGCAATAGTCTACACGTTTTTGTCCTGGGTATGATTTGATGGCATGGCAAGGTGATTCTAATTCAAGTGTGACAGCGCGCAAGTACAGTAGTGATGGAAGGGACGTCGCTAACAACCACAAGAGCTGTGCCAGCCAGGCGGCTATCTCGCTTACTACCAATCGGTTATAACTTCATTTTTCAAATTTGTTTGGCCAATATTCTTCACATAAAAAAATATTATGGTTCATATATCTGATATTCTTACCTGCCTAGAGCCTTTTGGTGCTGGGACGATAAGCTAGCAGTAGTATTCCAAATAATAAGTAGTCTGTGGTGAGGCGCATATAGCGCTGGTAATTCTAAAGATTCTGGCATAACCTAAAGAGTAGAAAAAAGTGGTCGTTCATAGGGGATCTACGACAAAAACCACATGATCTTTTACGTCACCATATATTTGCATACGACGCCAACAATATTTTTTCATTCAAGTGCCATGTGAATGTACGTAAAAGTTATATGGCAAGACAAATTGACCAAATGTATGATCGTATCTGGGTTACGGATAATATTCGAATATATGTTCAAACACAGTTGCTTTAGTCCTTAGGCTATGACATGAATGAAAGCGTTCTATAACAACCTACATAAAAAAATATATAAAATGTAATAGTAAGATATACGTTACATTTACGATGAGGTACGCAATATGTATTCATCTTCACAATTCCTCCTGTGATTGATTAAATCAAATACCTCTTAATACCTAATGTTTTACTTGGATTATATACGTATCGAGGTTACAAAAGCCTGTGAATTCATATTCATAAAATACCATGCATTGAAAGAAGATATAGGCAAATCAATATATAGCAGAATAAATACATATTATAAACCATTTCATTAAGTCAATTACTGTTACAAATATTGGAAATGTATCACATTATAGATGGTACATTAAATACATAGAAAAAAAAATACTAATAGCACACCCGAAGTGGAACAAACAGGTGCAAGGAAAAAGCAACCAATAGAACAATTATATATTCGGCCACATAAAATATATAGACCTACAATCGAATATTTTATTGACAGAATGTTCATCAATGCAATTGACTTTGATGAGGGAAAGGATTTGGCATATAACTCAACGTTTCAACAATATAATTTAAAAAGTGTCAATTCTTTGAACAAGAATAAACTGTTGAAGACAAGGTTCAACAAAATAATCCAGATGTAGGTAAGCGCCATACATCCACCTCCGTTGAAACGTGACTGACAGCGGCATCTTCTGTCCGTGTGGAGAACAGCAAACGAGAATTAAACTGCACAAACCTAAGTCTGGTGTGGTATAACATGGTAACGTCAAAGTACAATTTTCATGATAACCAATTGAAGAGAATAGCATTCTGTCACTGATGATTCACCAATTATTAGGTACCCAGTATCAGAAGGCACTGTTGGTATGTTGCACCAAATTTGTTGAAGTTGGCATTTGTATTCTTGATTTCATTACCCTTGTAAAGCTGGTTGTGTTGAAGCCGGTTGAAATCACTGTGTACTTTCTGAATTGTCAGATCATTTGTGTTTTGATTTTGTGTTTATTCAAATTCATGCAAGGATCCATCTCATCTGCATAATAAGGCCTCTCTTGGGCATAAGCTGTCAACACGTACGCACTCACAAAAACACACACACACACACAGGTCACGGAGGATGTGTAGGTATTACATAACACTATGTAACACAATTTGTTTCATGGGTAGTAAGTGTTATTTCGTAATAGCTTATGCCAAAAAATGATAGAGAATTGCTATTGTGCTCCACAAACTTTGCTTTTGCGACCAAGACAGTGATATTTTTTGTTCACATAAATTCAGAGAAAAACAACATATGAATGCAAATTAACATGTATTTATAGTAAAGTAATACAATAAATGAGTAGAGATTAGAAGTGTGTGGTTTTTCGAGATTCACGATTATATTGTAAATCACTTTAACAAATCAGCCCCCCCAATGTGGTCTCCCAGCATCTTCTCATTGTACTGTCCTTGGTAGCGGGGTTCAAAGTCCAGTACATCCTGGTGGAATCGCTCCCCCTGCTCTTCCGAGTACGCTCCCATGTTCTTGTATTCATCAAGATAAGCATCGAGGATATGGACCTATTGTGTAGTTCTTCACCAGTCTCAACCAGCTCCACATAGTTTTCATCCCTGTGATTGCCCAGGAAGCCCCAAACCACTGCGACACAGCTGTTCCAAGACACTTTCTCCTTGCTCGTCAGCTTCTTGGGGAATTCGGACATGGGCTTTGACCTTTTGCCTTAGACAGCTTTGGGTATAAATATAGAAGGTTCTTGAAGCCTGCCTACCTCCTATCCTGAGCTCCGACCAAATGTTCCATAACATGGTGGTGGCATCAGGACCTTCTGGGGGTCCAGCAGTGGACAGTCCCGTCTGTGGCAGTGCACCTGGTCCCAAATATAGCAGGGAAACATGTAATTACAACATATGTCTGGGATTATGTTATAATAGACATCCGTGGGCTGTTTACTGTAGTGCTTGTATCTCTAGTTTTTGAGGCAGTACTTTGTGGGTTGTCAGTGGCCCAGATTTGCGCAGCGGCTGTGTGTGGGTGGCCACTCTCGTCAGAATTCCCCTTCTCCTACCGGGGAACCTTTGGGTTAAATTAACGTAACCTCTGATACCCAAAGGGAGGGAATGAGGTGCCACTTCTTTTGGGACCCAAACTGCTTGTGTCAAGGCTGGTTCAAGACATAAGCACCATAAGGAGTCCCGACTGCTAGGGAGCCACTAGGGGAGAGGGGGCCCCAAATCTAATTTTGCTTCAGGCCCCCAAAAGGCTAGAGCCGGCACTGGTCGCAGTGATGTGTAGTCCGGAAATCAGTGAGTTCAGGTGTCTTCTGGGTATTTATGGTACAGGAGGAGAGGCTACTGGCTGCTGGGCGTCATCAAAAAGGACTGTAGTCGTTATCATTGTTATGCAGGCACAATGGGTCTTGACGTGCACATTGTCCCCTCCCCCGAGGAACAAAGGTTCATAGTGACCAAGGTTACATCGAAATTTATTTGCATTTACATTGAAATCAAATGTAAATGTATTTCCCTAAACTATTAATAGTTGGAAATGTGGGAATGAGTCGTCTCGTTATTGAAAGTCATTTTGTATGAGGGTTTTGATACTCGTCAGTCATGCTCCATTATATCTGATATCTGATCTATCTGACCCTGCGTCTTATGTCTTGTTCATAACTGAAGAATGACCGTTGTAATCATAATATTCACCAATGTTGACGGGGGAATCTGTGAGAACAGTACCTCCGAGTGATACCTCACTTGCTTCCAAATTATTTTTACATAAACATTTACAATCATTTAGAGTGTTCAAATATTCATAGCTTTTCCGCTTCATCAGTTTGACAGACATTACAAAATCCTTGAAGGTTTTCCGTTCCAAAAAGATCACCAGATTCATAAATTTTCGACACATAGTGATGATTAAAAAAAATAAAATGTAGAAACAACCCTGTGCCTTTAATTGGAAATGCTGTATTTGTTTAGAGCAGGGGTCTCAAACCGGTTCCACGGAGGCCTGAGTGTCTGCAGGTTTTCACTCTCACCTTGTACTTGATTGATTAATTATGTCACTGATTGGTTAGATCTACCCTCATCTGGTTATTTAGGTCTGAACCTGGAACCAATTTACAGGAAAAAACTAAAACCTGCAGACACTCGGCCCTCCGTGGAACCGGTTTGAGACCCCTGGTTTAGAGTAAAGCTTTTTTTAAACATCATGCATTTCCTGAAAATCCACACTAGGTGGGGTACTCGGTCCAAATCCTTTCCCAAGGTTGGGTTCAGACCTGCCCGTTGGTCACATTCTCTCACAGTGGAAGAAGTAACAATAACATACAAGAGCCAATACATGCCACAGTAAAACATATAGGTCTAAACAAGGTGATTATGGCACCTTTACGTATAACACCGTGCCTCATTATGTGCGTGGAATGCACTGGTAAATAACCTGGTTGTAAGCTTTGACAGCTCGAACTAAGCGGAGGAAACATCTGCCACTGTATCCTTTGCCAGGATGAGCCTACCCTGTCTTCACATGACCTAAATACGGGGGTAACCGAGCAGTAATCGTGATAAGACTTGTCTGAATTCCTTATAGGGTGTGTATGTTCTGTGGGTGTTTGAGTTCATGAAAGAGATGCGAGGAGAGTGACAATGAATTGGAAGTAAAAGTTATTAGCAACTCTACCTTCGATCTTTTGACTATGGAGGGAGTAGACACAGTGGGCTAGTCTACACCACCAGTGTATTACAGGTTTCCAACTCCATTATACACCGTGAGCCTTCATTTCACATCAAAAGATAAACTCTGAGCACATGTGATACAACAAACTACCGTAGCCTCTGAGTGACACACTGCAGTAGGTGGAACCCTAAGGTAGCCACTTAGGGTTCCACCGACGTACATGACCTTTAACCAACAGAATCTGCACTAAAACTGACAAAAGCAAGATATTTAAAAATAATCTTTCTCTGGCATAGGCAAATTGGGACTGAAATGGTTAAGGCCATTTAGCGATAAGGCTTTCCCCCCTTTTTCAACATATGTCTGGGATTATGTTATAATAGACATCTGTGTGCTGTTTAATGTAGTGCTTGTATCTTTGTGGGTTGTCTGTGGCCCAGATTTGCGATAAGGCTTCCCCCCTTTTTCAGCAGCACTAGCAGCTGCCCTTGAAACTTGGGAGGTAGCAGAGCATATTCACGGCACGCCAGAACACAACACCCAGGAGTTTGACACTTTCCTTTTTATGCTAAATCAGATATTGTGCTCCCCTTTTGCTGGCCTCAAATCCCCACTGTAAAACTAAAAAAATACTGTAGTAAATCAGTGTTTTGCCCCTCCCCTATGGCAATGGGAAACCTGAATGGTTACACATGTATATGCTTTGCCCTTAGGTGTACTTAATGGCAAATTGGATCAATCCTGGCATTCTGTCTGGCTGGTGGAAAGGTTCAGGGTGAGATTGAGGAAGAGGATTATTGGAGAAAGCGAAGGAGGAATAGCATTAAAATTTCAATGGACATTAATTGGCCAATACCTGGAGACTAAATGCTGAGTTGAATGTGCATGGGCCTTGGTCGGACAGTCCAAAGGCCCATTTAGCAGCATAACCGCAGGGGATCTAACATCTGGCCTGGGTGCAGGTCATATAATTACACCTCTCCCCAGGAGGCTGTGGAGACCCAGTGTGGTAGGAAAGCAGACTACCCACACTGCAATTAGACAGAGGGAAAATATTTCTGGTTGTGTGTCAGATCCATCAGTTCATTTAGGTGTAGGTCCTTCCTAGTGGAAGAAGGAAAAGAAAGGAAAATATTGAGGTGCTTGCTCTTGGAGTGTGTGAGTGCACAACTTTTCATAGGAATAGAATTGCAGGGTATAGAAAATCAACCCTAAGACTTTAGCAAGACATAGCTATTGGATTACCATCTGTGTGGGCCCTCTGGTAAATAGAAGTTCTGCAACGGGTTCAACGGAGGTGCGTGTTTGTCAGAAAAATCAAACATCCAGAGAAACAATGTTGAGAGTACCCACCATGAATAATAGTCGTACTTTCATTTTATTGTTTGAAAATTCAATACCAAGTAGAAAATAAATTACTTCCTTGTTTGAAATTATGCTTGAATGAGAGGTAATACAGTGGCCTGTTCCACATACTGTTGTATATCTCTGGAGCGATGCAGGGCGAAAAGACCACAGGCCTAATCACTGATCACAATACTATAAGGTGAAGGCTCTCATTCCGCAGACCTCATTCCAAAACACTTGCAATAAAACAAACGTACATTCATAAAAAAAGAAATATTTAACTAATTACCACATATTTAACTAATTATCATGTTATATTACATATGTAGCACCTTCTAAAACACCCTTTGAAGACATTTTGTAAAAAGAAAATACAAAGATCAATGTCTTTGCATTGTAACACTTCAATCGGGGTAATATTTAGGCAATATGGCTGGTAGCTTGAATTAACTTTTCAAGATATGAAAACATATTTACGTAGATATACTATATCTTTTGGCTTGGGACAAAATAGCAGTACATATTGGCATGGTATGATTAGATGATAAACACACATGCAATTATTAAACTTTGGGACATTTATTGAAAATAAATAATAACAGTTTTGAACAACTTGAGAGTAAATCGTCATATTGAGCCTATTTATAATGTTAGTAAAATGTTTTGTTAATAGTGGGATAGTTATCAGTAAAGGTTGCTAAATTCACTACTAACATGACCAAGTAATAGACTGTTAAAATACAATTTTATTTGCATATTGAGTGTTCACTGTTCGGATTCAGTTAATGGTTTATAACTGGTTTATAACCGCAACTAGGAATGAGTTGTGGGATATTTGGCTAATAAACCATGACTTATGGAGTTTCTTTAAACAACATAGCCAAAAGTAAGATGTTATATACCAAAAAACAAGGGTGGGTATTATATGCCTCAGACCCACAAGGGTTACTGTGCCATCCACTAATATTGGCAAGTCTTGGTAAATACAAAAAATATATTTGCAGTTCATCCTCTTGGTCTAGCATTTAAAATATATACACAAAAATCTAACCTTTACCCTAAGTAAAATGATAAAAAGTGTTATTGTGTAAAATCTTACTGACATATTTTTTTACATTCACCTGAGTGATTAGGAGCACTTAAGCGGTAAGCTATGACTTCCTTTTTCACTGGTGCATAAATATGTACAACCCGGTGAATAAATATACAACCACATTTTGTTTGAGAGGGAATTTCCTTTTCCTTTCAATTGTTTTACTTTGATTAAAGGTTCGATTTTTTTTCATAATTTGAATGAAAGATCAATTTACAATTAAACCTTTTTTTTTAACCAAGGGTGCCGATATTAGTGAAGGGGACTGTATAACTGTTACCAATGAAAATAAAACTCAAAAAATGTCTTTGTCACACCTGTGGTGCACGGCTTCCAGCCAGTCAGCATACAGGGGTTCAAACCAGGTGATTCATAATTCCAATATGATATGATACTATTCCACATGCCTTTGCTCTGCCGGTATTTACTAAGATCATAAACAGGCACTTGAAGTAAACTGTGACCGGGATGTGGATCAATCTCATGAAAATAGATTGCTGAAGCACAGGGGTGGTATGCCAAAAATGAAACCAAAACAACAGCACACAATCTGTCTTGATGTAACTGATTCACAGAAACAAACATCGGACCACACCTGGGAACTGACAGCACACAGACCCTATCTACACGTCCGACCCTTCCAGAGAGAAGAGCAATGACAAGCTAGCCCCTCCCACCCTTCACGCTTCCCTCCCGTATGTCCCTCATACTCTAACATCAGGCACTTTATGATAGTCTTTTGACTGCACGGTGACGCAGGTACAGGAGTGTGGTAATTTGGGATATTCCTCCCTCAGTCGAACGCCCCCCCCAGCCCCTCAGTCCTGTGTCCCAGAGAGCAAGGCTCTCCGTAGCCTGCTCTCCCGCATGGGACCGACCACGCTCCTCTCCTCCGGCCCCTCTCCCCCCGTTTCCTTGCCAGCCTCTTTGGCCAGACTCCTCGAGGAGCGATGGATGCCGGGGGACCTCAGCACCTCGTCCTCGTGGGTCAGGGCGGGGTCCTCGACGGGTCGGGGGGGCGGGTAGTTTGGCTGGTAGTACTCGGAGGGGTAGCCCCCGCCGCCGTACCTGTAGGGGTCGTCCTCCTCCGCCTCGTCGTAGTTCTGATAAGTGTTGGGGGGCATTTGGACTAAGGGAAGATTGCCGCGGTCAGATGGGTCAGCGTCTGGGTCAACCTCTACAGCCACCACGGCCACCCGAAGCGTGCGTGTGTTTGTTTTTGTTTGGGTTAGCAGGGCAGGGGCAGGACAGGAAGGAGGGAGGGAGGGACAGGCACATGAAAGGAACAGTGTTACTGGCAACATCAACGAGTCCCAAAGACATGAAGTGGGGGAGGGAGGAGCTAGTCTGGCAGGAACAAGTGGTCTAAGTTGATCTAAATTATTTATGATTATTCCCAATTTTACGTCAATTGTCAATTTCGCATATTCCTGCTCATTGCCTTGACCTATCACAGTAACTCCCTGCTTAAAGCCTTGACCTATCACAGTAACTCCCTGCTTAAAGCCTTGACCTATCACAGTAACTCCCTGCTTAAAGCCTTGACCTATCACAGCAACTCCCTGCTTATAGCCTTGACCTATCACAGCAACTCCCTGCTTATAGCCTTGACCTATCACAGCAACTCCCTGCTTATAGCCTTGACCTATCACAGCAACTCCCTGCTTATAGCCTTGACCTATCACAGCAACTCCCTGCTCATTGCCTTGACCTATCACAGCAACTCACTGCTTATAGCCATGACCTATCACAGCAGTCTGAAGTTTGAGACTCCCTAAGCACATCTCCCTAAGTCGCTCTGCGTCTCATGCCTCTGCTCTCCTATCCAGAAATGACTCACCAGCAGAGGCCAACAACCACAAAACATAGCTTGCGGGCGCCTGAGCCACTACAAGCCGTCGCTGGAGTGTGACGAGGCGAGGCAACCTTTTTGCAACGCCCAACCCAACTTCTCTGGGACGGTGCAGAGCCAAATCCTGCCACCACACGCAAGGCCCCCGGGCCCCGTCGGTAGGCCCCCGCTAAGTGGGTCTCTTAATAAATGTTCGTATGAATAATGCATCAAATGTCCACCACTGGTCCCTGATGGAATATAAAAGTTTTACAAATTCACTGTGGAAGCGTGGAGAAGCCCGGGACAAGCCACCCCGTGTACTGTTTGCCAGGATATATTTTATGACCTTTAAAGACATTTATTGGTACATTAGTTTGTGCGTCAGGCTTATGTAGAATGTGCTCCTATAAAGGACCCGAAACAGCTCCACAGGAAACAAGGCAGTGGTAGTTTGGCGACAGAACACACAGGGGACACACGGTAGCAGTAGGGAAATAGGGTCAAGCCTGTCTACACTAACGCCTTCACTACAGTCCTGTCTGATGGCCATCACCCATACTGTTGCTGGACTTGAGTGAGTGAAAGGAGTGAGAGAGAGAGAGGGTGGAGGGACAGGAGAGAGGGAGAGACACGTGCCACAGGTCAGACGGAAAACAGACAGAATCACGACATCAGCGTGCAGATACTACTCACGCCCGGGAGGACATGGAGAACACCGCTGGCCTTGCTAGCCCCACGGTGTGCTCAACCCATCACCTTCGGCTCAGAGAATAGAGGCAGACATCATTGGTGGTCCATGCACACATGCATAACCAGTGAGGGAGCCGCGGTATCCACAGTCACGGTATCCATCTTATTGGATGATGACCCATTGTGTAATCAATCACAATCCAACGGCTGTGAGGATGCAGAAGTCTCATTTCGATGCTGGGTACAATGTGACCATTTTTGGCGGAATTTGTGTGGTCTGTGCATGCGGATACTCAAATGGGACATATTGTGATATTGAGGTTGTAGATATTTTGTTGGAATGATCTCATCATGCATACTTTACACACGAGCATTCATGCAACAGCGGGCTCTACAGAACTTTAAACAAGCACTTGTTTAAATTCCAATGGGTAAGCTAAGATAATGGAATAATAGATTTGGAAGAGAAATATTCTCAGACACCGCACTGCACGTCATTGCTTCCAAGATGAATCCTGCATCTTGCTCACTGTGTATTTTAAGGTGCTTGAGTGAGAACAGGGAACTAATGGATTCATAAATAAACCATATGCTCACGGCCCATTGACAGTCAAGCCATCAGATTACAGAATGGACTCGTTATTTTCCTCAGCGGTCGAACACGAAGAATAAAAAGCTCACACTCATTTATTATAACAAGGTTCAGTGCTGAGGCTAATAAAGTGGCCCTTGATACATTAGAATTGGTCTGTGAAGCATAAAGGTCATCAGAAAACAAATGGTCATTTGAATATTTTATGTACATACTATGCTGATAATTTCCCAAACAACATAAATCATGTTGCTGTAATTTCACCTTGAAATACAGTGAGTGTGGATAAGGGGCATACAGGTCAACTCCATTGCTGATTTGACCCAATAAGAGCTCTTTGCTCAGGTCTCCCTGTCAAGCAGCTTCTATTGAATTGAATGAGTTAATGGTCATTTGACAAGGCATGATACAGTACAGTATGTAAAAGAAAGAAAGCCTAATTCAATTGTAACCCTTTTGACCCGTTCTCTAAATACAAACCTTCAGCTTGTTTAGGACCTTTTCTCAGGTAAGGGTTAAGACTGAATTCAAGGCGACGGGTTTCTACACAACAACATCATGGACGGTGGAGCCCTCTATGTGGGGATCTAATATAACGGACGTGCTGTTTGATGTGATACACATCGCCTGTTGCTCCGTGGTGTTTGCTGTGTTATAGTGAAGGATATAGGGGAGGATGAAGGTCAACATTACCTCCTACATTGAAGCCCACGCACGAGTTCTGATCACAGTATCCAGGTGGGCCGGCTGACCCCACTGGCCCGGGGATACCCGGACGCCCAGGGGATCCAGGGTTCCCCGGTCGACCCGATGAACCCTGACTACCTGTCCGACCCTGACCTGGTGGTCCTGGGGGGGGGGAGGGTGAAGAAGGGTTGAGCGGACGGAGCGTCTTTCGACACAACAAACACAATGCGAGTCAACAGCAAAAATGTTGAGCCAATGATCCAGTGAAACGTGACTGTCCAAATCTACAAAACATTGTTACAGCGTAATTTATAATATGAAACTGGCAGGGTGCATGATTAGGCCACTGAGTTCTTTACAATTCTCCATTAAAGTGAGTTAATCAGCACAATTAACATTTCGGTCGGTACTAAAAAGCATTAGCTTGTGTGCCTTTATATCAGACCCAGAATCCCATGATTGAGCTGTCTCCATCTGGAAATGCAGTTGCTATGAATATCCTTTTTGAAGGCTTTCATGACCCACATGCCTGATTCAGAAGTGTTCTCTCATTAGTGCTCCAAGATGTCTCATGTGGCGAAACCTGCCAACTGCTTTAGGATTTCTACAAGACATGCTAGACTTGTGTCAATAGCATTGTCTCTTAATAATGTTTCATTAAATAAGTAAGGGTGGGTTAATGAATAACAACCACAAACAAAAGTAAAATACAACTTGAGCTCCACTCTCTGTTTCAAATTCCACTTTAAAAATAAAGTGGAATATGAAAGTCTTGAATAAAGACTCAGGCTCTAAATCAAAAACAGATGAGAAGACTTTATTTGACAGATTTCCTCTGCAGAGGCTCGGTGGCACAGGAAGTGCCTGGGAGAAAGTTGAAGTTGGAACTGTGCGATTTCTTTTTTTTTCTTAGACATTGTTTTGGTTACCTGGGGGTCCTACCGGGCCTCTGGGACCCTGGACTCCTAAACCTGGGCTTCCTTTTTCGCCTTTCTCTCCTGGCGTACCTGAACAGACAAAAAAAGAAGGCACACTTTGACAAAATGCCAGATAACTTTCCATATTATATCACCTTCAGAACTACCACATCACGACCAACATAATTTATTGTAATGCCTTTTTCTAATTACAAGAGATGTTTTGCTACATTACCTGGCAGAAACCTGATGGGAAAATGCCCACATCTTTACATGAAAGCTTAAGTTAACTAAGAGTCTACTATATAGTGTACCTCTGGAGCCTGGCTGTCCGTTCTCTCCATTGGATCCGGGGAAGCCTGGCCTGCCAGGGGGGCCCTGCTCTCCCTGTGGCCCTGAGGTGCCTTGCCGTCCGGGCTCCCCTGGGGGCCCGGGAACCGTGCGTACAGAGACGGGTGCGCTGGGGATGTGGTTGAGGACGGAGCTGTACCGAGCCATGTGACCTGTGCGAGAGAAGTGCGACAGGGAAAAGTACCAAAGAGATCACAGGATGCCTGTGGTGGAATGCATTCCGACATGGACAATAGTCCCATTTTCACGGTACTTTCCTCCCACCTTCCGCAGAACACACCGACGCAAGACACCCGCGAAGTCCCACGATCATAAACACACACATACTATACATAGCGTGACGACCAGATGGAGACTCACTCTGTATAAGCTGCTCACAGACCTGCCGAGCGATAGCTTGGACCGATGCCTGGGATTGCAGGTCACCCTGGCAAAACAGAAAATATAAATAAATGGTGTTGTATCTCCCACAGGTAACATTTTCTCCAACATTACCTAGATAAAAGGCATGCTACTTTCAATAGGAAAACATTAGCTGTTGTTGCCATGCCTAAATGTGTTTGAGCCTTGTCTGAAAAACAAATGAGCCATTCATTGTTAGCCATTATGGGCTACTCCAATCCATAATGTAATTAACACTAGTATGATAGCACCTCAACAATATACTTTGAGTAAAATAAAAGTTAATTAATGAAACATCCCACCATGTCCTTTAATGCTTAAATGTCTACAGGGTCATTGTTTACCCATCTAAACAGCTTTTAATAGCAATTCGTTTGAAGTTATATGAAAACAAGGAACGAGCAGCAGACAAAAAAAAAAGAGAGATGTAAATCTGACTCTCCCTCCCTTTCCGGCCGGATGCTTGCAGTGGCATTAGCTACGAGAAGCTCTTCTGTACAGTGCCAGGTATTGTAAGGATGCTTACTACAACTGGCTAGTTATAGCAACCAG
>JACXGK010000835.1:0-87951 GCA_016801125.1 Novumbra hubbsi
GTCTAAGCAGACGCATGACTTGTTCCACGTTTGTCTAAGCAGACGCATGACTTGTTCCACGTTTGTCTAAGCAGACGGGAGTCTGTTTTCTGGGTGCATTATGGGCCACGTTTGGAATGGTCCACCTGGCACCAAAGATCCAAAGAAGTTTAATCCTGAATGCTGTGTCCTCCAGGAGTCAGCTTCTTCCTCCTTTACTCTGGCACTCCTGATTATTGGGTCCTGCTTTGAGTGTGTGAGAGAGCAGGTGTAAAATTGGGCAGGTGCTCTCTAGCGCCTCTGTTCCAGCTCAGACAATAGACATGACGCGATGTGTTTGAGAGCCAAGTTGCATAGCCTGTTCACACACGAGAGTTCCACAGAGCATTGTAAAACCTCTCTCACACCTGACAACATCCTCATTTGCTGGTACACCTGTAATCGCACCTTAACAATGATTAACAACGTGAATGACAAGTGAGCAATGATCCTAAGGTAATGTTTGATTTCTGATCCTAAGATAAGGTTTTATTTCTGATCATTGTGTGTTTGAATTCAAGGGAAAATCGACGGCAAGACCATCAGTACCAAGAAACGGAAGAGTTAGGATGAAATCTGTTGCATTGTATGTAATGAATATCTATTCCATGACATCATAAAGCCGTCCAGTTTGATACCAGGGTTTCCACATTCCAAACCTCCCTGTTCCATTGTTAACGTGTTAAAGGCTTTTGTGGAAAACAAGCCCAAGAATGATTGTGGGGAGATTATGGACAACTCTCTGTCTCACCCCTCTCACACTCTTTGTCTTGGTCCCTCTCTCCTTCCCTTTATCCCAGAAATCTGTATTCCCTCCATCCCAGAGTCCCTTCTTCTTTCACTTTCAGACACTGCCTCAATTATCTTCCTTTATCTCTTTCTTATTTACTCTCTCTATCCATCCCTTCTTGAACCCCTGCCTGCCACAACAGCTCTTCATCTGTCTCCTCTTCATCTCCTCTCTCCTCATCACAGTCTTCTTATCTTTGTATTGCCAAACCGCTAACCCTCATTTCCCATGTCTGTTAGAAAAGATCCCCTGTAGACATGTCAACAACCTGTTATTAACTATCCCACTTACAGGAGTGTTAGTACCTAATCACCTATAAATCTGTTATCTAGGCCTTGTTCATTAAAAGATACACCTGAAAGTGTTTTGAAGCAGAGTGTTTGCAATGGTTAGGGACATTTATTAACATGATCAGAGGGAAGTAGCTCTCACCCAGTGCCCAGCGCACACATAATTCCTGTCTGTTGAACCTGTGACATCATTGTCTAAGGGCTCCATCCATTCAGCACAGCGACCACTGATTGGTTGGGAGGAGGGATGTTATTTGAACTGCCCCGGTCTCTGGAGGTTGCTAAGTGCTTTGGGTGTGTGTGTGTGTCTGTTGGTGTGTGCGTCGGTGTGAGCATGCAGTCTCGCTTACAGTACAATCAGTCTCTGGCTTTGGTTTCAATTAGTCAGCTGCCGCTGCTGTATACTCAGTGAGTGTGAATGAGTGAGTGTTTCCACACTGTTGGCAAGACGTGGACGTTTTGGAGGAGTGGAGAGCAGTGCCGGGCTGGGAGCGTGTGTGTGGCTAGGTCGAGAGGCTAGGCGTGTGTAGTGTCGATTCAGGAGAGGTCTCCACCTGTTGACTGATATCTGATCCTCCAGGACCGAGGTAAGCAGAGCCCCTGTACTCCGTCCATGTGAATAATCTGCCACTTCGAATGCACAGGAGCTCTTTAAAAACCTAATCAGCTACAATTATCAGATTCCTACGTCATTCCCATGTCATGCCAGTTGTTTTGTCCGTGACTAAAAGAACAGCTTAACATTGTTTTGAGCAAACGCTTTCTTTATTTGATGTCAAGGTCTCAATTTCTCCAAAAGGTACCTATCAAAGATATTATCAACTCTATTTCCTTGACACTCGAGTCATGTGACTGTCTGGAGGATTTGTTTTGAATAGATTTTGTTTACAGTCTAATACGTTTCCCCATATGCAAATGCAAGGCAGGTGCAGCGCTGTGTTTGTGACCTCGCATGATCATCGGAGATCATTTTGTGAAGGAGATCCGGTCTGTGTTCTTTCCTGGCTTTATACAGTACCTGGGTCTTTTTAGAAACTAGGGGACAACTGTTTGTAACTGTTACAAAGCCACAAGTAATCATTTAACAATCATTACCTAGGTCACGAGGACGTTCTCATCACAGACACCAAAAACTTGGAAATTAAAATGGTACAGCTTTGACAGGCATCATAAAGTTCTTGTTAACAACAGGCAGTCACTGTGAATGGTTAGCTGACCGGTATGGAACTACCTTAGTGGGATACAAAATGTTGCTAGTTCAAATTCCCATCTTACAAGTTAAAATATCTGTGGGAACAGAATGACAAGAAAATGAAGGTATAATTCTCACCTCATCGCGAGACAACATTACTTTTTTCTCATTTGCCAACAAGGGAGTGTGAACAGTTTAAACAATTTGGGTACCCATTGGTTGCTAGGTGGGGGTATGTTACTACGCCAATAAATGACGATGTCCACCCGATGGGGGTCCCGGGTGTATATAAACAACCAAAGCCCCCACCCCCAAGATTCCTGAAGCAATGTGCAATTTACTACTCGTCATTTCTTTTATTATTAGAAGCCATAGTATTGTATTTCATTACACTTTTATATCAACTATATACATAGAAATGTTGTTCATCATTTATGTACAGTACATCAAACCATTTAAATGTGGACAGGTGATGTCACATTATTGCTGCTGGTTAAGATGTTTAACATGGCAGGTCAGGAGAATTAGAAACCAACGTTATCCGATATGCTGCAACCATTCAACCGTTTCTACGCATAGAGTTTGGAGTCTCTGACATAAGCTGGCCGATTCCCCCTGAGAACCTCCAGGAATGCCAGCCAGTGTCCTGACACAGAGGGAGGGGCTGGATACTTGCCTTTCTAGGTCTTTCTGGCCTGGGGAGGTCTAGGGCTGCATGTGTCTCTTGGCCCTCGGCCAAGGCTGCTGTGGTCCAATCCAGCTTAGAACTGTTCTTTAAACTCCAGCCGTAAGCCTGTGTGTCAAAGACATGCAGTGTTGGTTAATCACTGCTGAATGTGGGGTTCAGAGGAGTCCAGGTTGGGGCAGCTGGAGATGTAACCCCTCTTTCTGCCACAGTCCTCTGGACCGAGTGGTGTGACGAACACCAAAGAAATGGTCTTAGAGAAGTTGATGTGGGACCCACCAGAAAGACCTCCACCTTAGTAAGCTCCAAATGACACAATAGACTGAGATAGGTCCCACTAAGTAATCCCCATAAAGCCTAGTGGTAAAATTTGATACTGGTTCTTTTTGCAACAACCGTGACATTTTATTTTGACTGATACCATTTCAGTCTATAGAAAGCTTAAATAATCTAGGAGAAAAAAAGTGAAACAACTGTACCGCAAAAGTCTGCAGTGGGACCCTTCACTGGGACCCTTCACTGGCCCTCTCAGGCCTAATATCTCGGCCTCGGTGAGGGACGGAACCAAAAGCAGACATTTTAAAGAAAAGGTGAATTTATTCTACAAGACAAACACGAACTAGACACGAAAATTAAAGGTGCTGGATTAAACAGCAAAACAACTAACAAAACATAAAACACACTGTGACAACGTACTGACGAACATGTAGCGTATCCACAGGACATAGAACCAAATAAAACAGGACTGTGAACGTTGGCAAAGTGCACAAACAATAAACCACACAGAGTGTGGCTAAAACCTAACTTAAGTAGGCTCCCCAATCAGAGGCAACTGGCAACAGCTGTCTTTGACTGAGGAGCCCACAGTGGCATAGAGGTGGCTAGAGGCACCTCTGTGTGTTATGCCCTGACTGTGAGCCCCGAGGCACAGATATGGCCAGGGGCCCCCAGCCAGGACATGACACCTAATCAGCGTCAGCGGTAAAGTGACGGTTTAAAAGAGGAATGAAAAGAAAGCTTTAAAGCCAGCAAAAGGGCACCTCCTTTCCCTTTGTGTCTGATCCAGACCAAAAATAGAAATAAGATTAATCTGGAAGTCAAAACGTGAACGGGACGATTCACAGGCTAACTGTAGCGGCAGCTAATCGCTGGGACCAGGTTGGCATTAGAGACACGGGAGAGACCGTCGGGTTTGGAGGGGGGAGATGAAGGAATGTGCAATGTGTGGACAAGAGGGTGGGAGGTAGAGAGTCAGAGGGACAGAGACAGAGGGACAGAGAGTGGGAGGGGATAGATGAGGAGGCTTGGTGAAGGGAGGTCGAGATTAGATAGCCCAACTCTACCAGCTGAGTCATCCCATCAGAATGTCAATGCTAAGTGGTGTTGGAGTGTCAGAGTGTGTTTGGCTTTCACTCAGCTCCACACATCCACACCCGCTGTCGGATCACATGACAAGGCACGTGGAGATTAGGCGACGGAGTGAGAGATCCCTAAACTCAACCAGGCTAAACTCGCATAGCCAAGGGACGGACAAGTCTGGGGTTTCGTTGATGCAAGACCAAGGTCAACACTTGCTTTTTTTAAAGCGCCTTTATTATGAGAATAAGCGTTTCCAGTCTTTCTCGTCTGGTTACTGGAACGTTTGCCCACCAGCAGCTTGCCAACACAACTGGGGTAGAGGGATGCCAATGCAGGGCTGCCCAAGCCCTTGCTGGAGATCTACCGTCCTGTCAGTTCTCTCTTCAGCATTCCTCGGCCAGAACTACCCTTCCCTCATGCCAATGTCCTTAGCTGCTTCTGGAAAGACCCAGCATTTCCATTGGTAGTGATTTATGAACAGTGTCATGTGGAATGTGCTCCACTTTGTGGTTGTCTGTCGTTTGTGTGCTGGATTCTGATTGGTTACCAACTGTGTGCTGGATTCTGATTAGTTATGGGCTTTGTTGTCCAGGATCTCAAAAGACGGCTGTCCTAACGTTCCCTCTCTCCTCCTCACATTCCCTCCCTTCTCCTCACGTTCCCTCTCTCCTCCTCACGTTCCCTCTCTCCTCTTCACGTTCCCTCCCTTCTCCTCACGTTCCCTCCCTTCTCCTCACGTTCCCTCTCTCCTCCTCACGTTCCCTCTCTCCTCTTCACGTTCCCTCCCTTCTCCTCACGTTCCCTCCCTTCTCCTCACGTTCCCTCTCTCCTCTTCACGTTCCCTCCCTTCTCCTCACGTTCCCTCCCTTCTCCTCACGTTCCCTCCCTTCTCCTCACGTTCCCTCTCTCCTCACGTTCCCTCCCTTCTCCTCACGTTCCCTCCCTTCTCCTCACGTTCCCTCTCTCCTCACGTTCCCTCCCTTCTCCTCACGTTCCCTCCCTTCTCCTCACGTTCCCTCCCTTCTCCTCACGTTCCCTCTCTCCTCTTCACCTTCCCTCTCTCCTCCTCACCTTCCCTCCCTCCTCCTCATGTTCCCTCTCTCCTCATGTTCCCTCTCTTCTGCCTATTTAACAGGGAGGAACTATGCATAGAGGAAGTTTGTCTTGTGTCTTTGTCCTTTTTGACCTGAAAGAGAAAAGATGTTTGCTGATTTAATCCTCCATCCTGATCCTGTTCTGGCTGACAGCCAGCTGAGGAGAACCCAGCTTGGGTTCAAAATTATTCAAACTATTTATAATGTAGCCCGCATTTAGGTTGATGTCTAGTACAGATGTAGCCATGCCAAAGCAACAAAGGTTGCGTGTTTGAGTATGCAGTATCTTTAACCATAACATCAGATAGCCTATCGGTTAAAAGGGTTGTGCCAGAAACTGAAGTTTGTTAGGCCGAAACCATGACAGGGTGAAAACAATGTTATGCCATTAAGTAACAAATCTATTTTTTGTTCAGGGCACCAAATGTGTCATACATCTACAATTTGGAAAGGATGGTTAAAATGTGGGTGTTACATTTAGGTTGCTTACAGTTGGATTTCATGGACAGTTAATCACTAATAGTGTGTATCCATGTAATTTAATTAAACTTTTCAGCCAGCTGGCTGCAATTGAGAGGGTCCACAAAATGATTTGAAAGTAAATGTTTTCAATATAATATCAGATTCAAATGTATCACTGATTTGGAATTTAAGTTGACTAAGTGATTTCAATTGAATTAATTGGCCCAACCTTGTTCCATGTCATTAAATACTCTGCACCCAAGTTTGAAGGAACCTTTCTGTTCTCTAGTTAGACTTTTCCATTCCTGTAACAAGTCAAGCTGGTTTGGGTTTTAAAAGTGTTTTCATATGTAGCCGTTTCACCTCTTGCACATCGTTAATAACTTGCCTAACAACTAGATGATTCACTTTCCCTGTTTCAGAATTCCTTACAGGTCATTAATTCAACCACCACAATTAATTCTCTATTCATCTTTATGTGGCTTCTATCCAATCTTTATAGCAAATGCACTATATACGATTATACCCGGACACCATAGCTGTCCTATGAACACAACTGACATTCATTGCCAGCCAGCTGAACACACAACCCCACAGAAAATGACAGTCGGAAAATAAGTTAACTCAAAATACAGTTATAATGTATAACTCATAAAATAGTATAACGCACATCAATTTCATATGTTCCATTTATGGTTGTATTTAGGATTTGGGTTTTTATTTAGGCAGTGTATGTAATGCAAAATAGAGGGACTTGAGGGAAGAACCCCAACTCAAGTCATTTGATATGGTAAAGAGTAGCCACTCCCTCTTCCTATCCTCTCTCTTTCACTCTGAGGATGTCGGTTAAGTTGGGTTTAGTTTACCACCGTTTGTCCAGTCCAACCAGAGAGCAGTAGTCGGGTGATGGTCCAACCAGAGAGCAGTAGTCGGGTGATGGTCCAACCAGAGAGCAGTAGTCGGGTGATGGTCCAACCAGAGAGCAATAGTCGGGAGACAGTCCAACCAGAAAGCAGTAGTCGGGAGACGGTCCAACCAGAGAGCAGTAGTCGGGAGACGGTCCAACCAGAGAGCAGTAGTCTGGAGATGTTCCAACCAGAGAGCAGTAGTCAGAAGACTGTCCAACCAGAGAGAAGTTGTCAGGAGATGGATGATAAACACTTATAGAGCAGCAGCTGTGATGTTCTTATTCTCAAAGAGCAAGTGATTATACATAAGCTGTATACATTCTTTTGTTTTGCACAGACAGAGTATAGTATTTATTATTACATCATAAACCAGTCATATACATGACCCTCAGCTGAGCTCGATGTGGGAGAGGACAGATTATTTTTTTAATAAAACACAATATCCTTGAAATCTAGATTGGGGCATATTCCATTTAAATAGTCTTGGTATTGGCAGATGGTGGTACTCCTCTAACGGGCCACTTTGGACAAAACAATGTCCTGTTTAAAGATGTAATTAGAACAGGTTAGCGGCAATACCTTATTTTCCTGGTTTCTTCTAGGTGATGTAATACTAGATATTAAACCTTGACATTCTGTCACGTCCATGGTGTGTAGCGAAACCAAATGCATACATTGTTCAAAGTAAAAGAGACACAAACAAGACACAAACTAACACAGCCTGTAAATGTAAAAGTAAAGGAGCTGTAACAAGCAGCAAACCGAACTAAACTAACTTACAAGGAACATGTAGCGTATCCACAGGAATAATAAGTGAAACAAAACAGGAACATGAACGTTGTGATAAACACAAACAATAAACCACCCCCGAGTGTGGAAAAAACCCTAAACTAAATAGACTCCCCAATCAGAGACAACTGATCACAGCTGCTCTGACTGGGTAGCCCACAGTGCCACAGAGATGGCTAGAGGCCTCTCTGTGTGTCATGTCCTGACCGTGAGCCCCAAAGCATAGAGGAGGCTAGGGGCCACCCACCCAGGACATGACACATTCATTCTACAGGATTATGATGACCTAAGACCTTTCAACTATATACATGAACAGAGAAGGCATATGCACTGTTTAAGTAAATGTTTATTTGTGAAACCTGAGGACATGTTTACACATGACACAGGACATGTTTTTTGTTTTGGTTTTACTTGTTTCCCTCCACTGTTAAATTGTCCAAGTTATGAATCTATTGATCACTTAAACATGAAACATGTTATGCCATCTAAAAACTTTGTAGAGCATGTTTTGATTAGCATATTTGTATTGTGTCATTCGAGGTCATGCTATGTGTGGAATGTGTACCGAAAACCAGTCAGCAATGAGGTAAACTCATAGATCACGAAGCATCTCATTAGCATCTGATTAGCCTAGCTAACTACTTTACAGCCCTTTAGAAAGGGACAGTTCTGACACTGCTTAAACAGTGGTGTTCAGGCTATGATATTAAACAGTGTTGTCCAGGCTATGATATCAAATGCTGTTGGTCAAGCTATTGAACATTGTGGTGGTTAGGTTGAGATGTTAGTGAACAATGTGCCATGCCAGACTCTTTACATGCCATACTGTTGTATGGTGCCAGGCCATAAAAACCTGTTGACCCACTAACTTCAGCCCAGATGTCTTCAACCAACAAAGTTCCTATTTTATGTCTTTATATAACCGTTACAGTGAAGTGCTAGAAATTATCGGTTTGAAACTCATGCAGACTTCGAAACGAAATACTCTAGACTTGAATCCAGGGGCAAAGGCAACTGTTAAATATACTGTGGAGAAAAAAATACGTGCTTGTGTTGAACGACTGTGAAGGAATGCTCTTGGACTTTTCATTTCTGACACAGATGGGATATGCTTAAGGAAACAAAATAATGTATTTATTATCCGGTTGCTTCTTATTGGACAGTGACGTAGAAATTGATGCGTAGGAACAATATGCTTAAAGATGTGTCTCGCGACTTAGTAAACGATTGGAAACTTAAATTCAACATTTTAGAGACGGTTGTAATATGCTGTTGACGTTACAATCTAACCGCAGAATCGACATCCTACTCTAGTTTAACTGAGAAATTCCGAAGCGAAAAATGTCCACGAGTCGTCAAAATTGTGATCTACGGCCCGGGAATATCCCTAAAAGCGGATGCCGTACTGGCTACGCTAGTTTTAAAAGCATTAAATTCAGGCTGATATAGACAAGTATTGGCCATTTGTTAATTGACGAGTTAGCTAGAATGGCACATTACTGTACATATTTTGATCCGGTTTCCTGTTATGTGTTGGACACAGTTGGACAAGACTGCTAGTAGCAACGGGCAGTTTCAATAACACTCCAATATTCCCTAAATAAGACTTTGAAACAATCTCATCTAATCCAGAACTAGCTCACTTATTTGAAAAACTCAACATCCAAACTCAACCGGGACTAGCCTGAGTAGCGACGTCCAACGAGGTCACAGAGCGGGCTCAGCTGTACTGGTTGAGGGCACATCTGAGAGGGAGCGCGTTGTATGAACATTTCCGGGACCCGTTTTCACTCGACAGCGCCACTTTTACAACTTTAAAGATTAGCTATGTGACTTATTGGACACAGTTGACATTTTAGTTTTTCCCAGCACAAAGGGCTGAGCTGGAGTACTCCCACTGACCTGCAAGTGGTCATTGAGCTCCCAACCACTAAATAAATGATCAGGGATATTTTTAGGTGTGCAGCAGAATGGTGCATATTCAAGATGTGCCACTGCTAAAACAGATGGAAACCACAGACGTAGACCAGTGCGTCACTCAGGAGCCACGGTGTATATGTATTAACATGACAGGGCCGTGCTGTTCTACCCCACGGTGCTCTGACCCCCCTCTGTCTTGGCCTGTTCCTCAGGGAGGTCTTCTGTGGTGACGTCACACCACTCACACCGATCCCCTCCTGCCCATTACCCTCCATTGGGACCCCCTCGGATTCCTGCGGTCCCACAGCCAGCCACGGACCCCCCAGGGAGACGCGAGGAGGATGCACGGGAGGAGTTAAACTACGTATCAAAAATAGGTCAGTCTTAGGCCAGGTACTGAATGCCTCCATGGGCCTGCTTCCCAGAGAGATTGACCCTCGTCCTGCACTGAAATGCTTTTAAAAGGAGATTCTGTTTTTTAATTCCAGGACCAGGCTTTATTCACTGCTGTAGACAGACACACTGGCAGTGTACAGTACTTAGGCACGTGTCTCCGGGTGGGTTTTTCTGTGTTGAGGTTTTGGGGGCCGGCTGTCTGTGTGTGTGTGGTATGACGGTGCACCTCAGCAGAGGTCTGACTCTCCCTTGGTTCACGTTCACCTTCATTCCCATGAGATAGAGAGATGGTAACAGAGAGGGATAGATATAGCCAGAGATGGAGACAGCCCAAGAGACGACATTCAGAGGTGAAAATAAAGGCTGAATGAGTAAGGGCATGAGGACAGCGAGAGAATGTATATGTAAATAGTCATTTCAACTTTTGCTGTCTGGTTTAAAAAAATCTATTATGTTTGACACCCCAATGACTATGTTGTGAATTTCTTTCGACCAGATGCACTGGTACAAAGCAGTGCACTATATAGGATATATATATGGTACAAAGCAGTGCACTATATAGGATATATATATGGTACAAAGCAGTGCACTATATAGGATATATATATATGGTACAAAGCAGTGCACTATATAGGATATATATATATGGTACAAAGCAGTGCACTATATAGGATATATGTATGGTACAAAGCAGTGCACTATATAGGATATATATATGGTACAAAGCAGTGCACTATATAGGATATATATATGGTACAAAGCAGTGCACTATATAGGATATATAGTGCATTGTGGGAAGCAGAGCAGGATGAAGCAATCTTAGGGATGCCCCAGTGTTGAACCATGGTTATGACCCCCTCCTTTCTGATCTCTCATGCTGCACAAAAACAGGAAATACATGCAATTTACACAGGAAGTAAACAGTTGACAGTTTGTCAGGCCAGGCCCCACAGGTGTTCTGAAGACTGATGAGGTTGCCACTTCCAAATCCTGCTCGGTTCTTCTGTGCCATGCTGTGGAGGAAACAGTCAGCGACTCTGGTTTACAGAGATTGTGGGAAATCTGCGTGTGTGTGTTTGAGTGTCCGATGAGTTTATATTCACAATTGAGTTTTCCACCATATCCTACCTTTGTGTGTAGCTACCTTGCCTAGTATATCTGTACCTTTGTCTGGGTCTAGCGTTCTGTATCTTTGTTTGGGTCTAGCGTACTCAATCTTAGTCCGAGCTTTCCAGGATGTCTCTCTGCTGTTGTTTCCTTCAGTAGTGAAGTGCCGTTGTTGTACCTTGGCTAATTCTTCCACAGGAGTGCTGCCCTCCCTTTTTTATTAGCGGACTGGCACACACCTTTGACGTCATCCGACCCCTTCCTTATCAGTTTCCAACAGGATCTGTCAGGATCTGCTTTCCTCACCAAGTTTGACTGAAAACACCATCTATTCTAAGCACCCTCACAGTCATTTCTCATTGGTCACTATCCTGTCCTAGGCCAGCGTCCAGTTCCCTCATCAAAACATAAATGTTTTAACACATCTTCTGGGCACAAATAAAAGCGGAGCTCTGTAAAAAGGTTTATGAATATGGGCAAACAGATCAAGGCCTCCAGAGGTTTCATCCTGATATGGCAGTCCCATTGGTTGGAAATGTCAGTGACAGAGTAGAATGTTGTGCCGGATGTTTCAGTTGGTCCTAATTCATTTGGAATGTCTAAAGTGAACAGAACGATTCAACAACATTCTATACCTTCTGGATGTCCCAAATGGCATCCTATTTCCTATATAGTGCACTACCGTATGGGCCCAGGTCAAAAGCAGTGCACCATCAAGGAAATATGGTGCAATTGGGGAAGTCAGACAAACAGATGGATGTAATTGGAGGCCTTGTGAAGGCATTGCCATAGAGACCGCCTGTTTAACCCTGGCACTGCTCTCCCATTGTGTGGCCAACATCCCAACCCGGTCTGGAGTCCAGCCTAGGGCCCGCTGTGATACGGCTCTGCAGTGCAGAGTATGTCCAAAGTATAAAGGACTTCCTGAGAATTTACAAGCTTTTGCTTCTGTGCAAATTGGCCCTTCACTGTGAAAAGGGAGCTGAGGACACAGGGTGGAGGCAAGTTCATCCATGAACTGTAGATCATTTGGCAGTTTGTACTTGGTTGTTATTGGAGATCAGTTCTCCTGCCGTCTTCTACTAAATGGGATATTCCCAGGGAGTTGACTAAAGGCCTTCAGAATGTAAACAGTTCTAGAATAATATATATTTAAAGAAATCTTTAGTGCAGACAAGCTTTAAAATCGGATTAGCTCTTATTTATCTAACTGATTAATCTGACAATATTGTACATTGTCATGTTTTGTGTTTTATTTTAAACCAAAGCCATAAGTTCATGGAATACCCATGACCGTGTTTCCAAATTGCATTCCCGAGTACTGAGACCATCCAGTTATTTGTTAGGCCGCGGTCGTCTCATGACTTTGTTTAATTCAATGTCTTACAGGTCTCTTCATTACCTCCATTACCTCTTCATTACCTCCTCCCTGTGCTCCTCATAGAGCCTCTAAATCAACAGTATAGATTATATCTGCCCCTCCTGATTGGAAGGCTTCCCAGCGCAGTGTTAGAGCCACAGCAGTAATAAGGGTGACGTCAACGCACCACTACTCAATGAACCGGCTCGGGATGTACTATGTGGTTCACCCCTGTGAGGGAAGACATTCCAGATGGCCACAATACATGTATGTTGTGTAGTTGTAGACAACACAGAAGTATGTTATGGAGTAGAACACAGAATGCTGTGTTGCAGTAGACAGACGTCTGCAGAGCGGTTGTCAGTAGTTAGAAGTCTGCAGAGGGGTTGTCCTGTGAAACACAAAGGCTGCATTTACACAGGCAGCGCAATTCTGATCTGAGGAAGCTTTCTCATTTACAGCGAGGAACTGGGGAGCAATTATGTTAGCCGCTTTAAGCGAGGTCACCACAACAAATGCTGATCTAGCAACCTTGGACGCTCTAAACGGTAGGCTACCTGCTACCTACCTCCTACGCACATTGTTTACTTCTCCAGCAGACCAATAAAAATAGCAATTAGTGAAGTAGAGAACACTAAGCTGCCTATGTAAACATATTTAAAGTTGCTCCAGTAATTGACAAAGATGTGAACTCTGTGTGTGATTAGGAGATAGTATGTCTGTTGAAGACCAACCCAACAAAGTTCAGAGAGCCAGGCGGACAGTTGGGGCTCCTGTCCCAAGATGTCGCTGCTGCCTCCCTATACAGCCAGTCAAACTCATCTCATGGTCGTGATGTTAGCTGTGTTTTCCCAGCAGCCCCGGCTCCGGCCTGTAGTCACTTGGTTGAACGGCGAGGGTTAGGGGGTTGTCTGTTCCTCCTCAATGTCCCTCCTTCCTTCTCAGTGTCCCTTGTTCCTTCTCAATGTTCCTCCTTCCTCCTCAATGTCCCTTGTTCCTTCTCTTACATCTTCCGTTCTTCCGTGATTCATTCATACCCCCCAACACATCTCAACGGGTTGTTTTGAAGAATCAAGTGCAAGGTGCTCTGTAGGAGCTAGTTATGTATACCTCACTCTGGTTAGAAGTAGTGTACTTTGAGGATTGGGAATAGGGTGTTATTTGGAACACAGGCATCCCTACCCGTTGAGGGGCTGTTCTTCTTGATGATTGGGCCGACCGTGGACAGACAGGGAGACAGGCAAGCAGGGTGTGTCCTGGAACAGAAACCTTATCTGCGCTGTGGGAACCACAGTCGGCCTGGATAATCTCTTGATCTGAAAGGAAGTTGAAATTGGAGAGGGGATTAGCCAGAGTAGAGGGAGGAGAGGGGTTAGGGTGGAGGAGAAGAGATGGGGATGGACAGAGAGGAGGAGGAGACGTCGGAAGAGGAGTGGATCAATACTGTACTGTCAGGACCAGTCACTCATAGACGCAGTGAGCCCCAACATCTAATCTGTTTTAGTGGATTGGGGATTGGAGACGCAAAACCATCTCAGTGACCAGTTTAAAACGCACAGTTTCGATTTTAAAACTATTTAAGAAAAACATTCTTCAAATTATTTTCATTTACATACAACAAGTCCATTGTTGTGTTATGGATGTAACCGTGTCTGTGTCATGGATGTACTGTAACCATGTCTGTCTTGATGATATGACCTGTGTCTGTGTTATAGATATAACATGTTATGGATTTAACCCATGTTATGGATGTACTGTAACCGTGGCTGTGTTATGGATGTAACCGTGTCTGGTGTACCGCTGGTGTTGACAGTCATGGTTACCGTTTGACCCTGGTCTTGACGTGGTATTTACACTTTGTGATGTAATATTCCCTGAAAGAGAGCTGGTGACCTTATAAACAGAACAGTTGCTCCTGGTGGAGGCTATGTGGGTCACCTTTAGTAGGGGGGGCAGGATAGCCTGGTGGTCCAGCACCTTGATCATGTACACGAAAGGTTGCTGGTTTTAATCCCCTGTATGCTCTCTAATCCCAGTGGGGACAAACCCTGATGTTAGGTCCCTGAGCAAGACACTATATCCTAGTTGGTCAAAATAAGAACTTGTTCTTTGTCATAAGGAACTAGACGCTGTGTTCGTGGTGCAAATCAAATTACACCAGAGGGATGTTTATGTTAACTTTGTCTACGACAGCTCTTGTATCTAATCATGGACATGTCTTGTTACAGAAACATTTAAGCAGTGGAACATTTAAGGTGTTTTTTGAGAAAGAACTGCCTGTCTTCTCCCGAAGCGCCGGATGCCAAATGGTGGAAGGTTGGGTTTCATGGGAGTGTCTGCAGGAGAATCTGCCTTTTTGTAAAAAGGTTGTAACGGAAGGGTTGATTGTCCACTAGCTTTGTTACACACTTCAGTCAGCTTCATATGCCCAGTTCACATCCAGGGGCCAGGGTGTTTGCGTTTGTTTGTGTGTGTATTCATGAGGTACAAGGCACGGTCAACAGGTAGTCCGGTGTTTCACAACAGATACTAAATCCCATTCACTCTCTGCAGAAGACCCCCTCCAGAGGAGTAGCCAGAGGAACCATATCAACACCCAGGACAGGAAGCCACGCCCCAGTAATAATGTCAGTTAATGGGCCTGTTTAGGTGATGAGTCTTTCCTCTTCATGTCTGTTTAGCGGCTGCATAGCGGCATTGGGGCGTGGCTCCATGAGTCGGATGAGGGGGTCACATGTCTGAAGGCTGTGGCTTGAATGGCACCCCATTCCCTGTGTTGTACACGTGTGCCATTTAAAGGAGTGGACTATGTAGTGGGATAGGGTGTCATTTGGGTTAGAGAGGTGAGAAGAAGGTTTCTGTTCTGTGTGTCTGTGTGACCACATGGTATCATGTGGTGTTTCCCTCCTAGCAAATTCAGTTGTTTCTGAACCTTGGATGTACATACTCTAGATTCTCTCCCTCTCTGAATCTATCGTGCTGTTTTGTTCTCTTTTTCTCTGACTCTGTTTCCCTCCTCTATTTCTCTTCCTCTCCCATTCCATACTCATCCCTCTCTCTCTTTCTACCACTCTCCAACCTCTCTCTTTACAAAGCGTTGCGGGGCAGGATGTTTACTTCATGCTTTGTCGTTCATTAGAGAGGTAATGACGTTTAATTGCTCTCCAGTTTAACAAGCTCTGACGCTAACTGTCCCTCGGCCAACCTACCGCCTCAGACCACTTTAGCGTTGACTGTTGACAGGGAGCGTTAGCGGACATCGGGTCGCACCAAACCGCAAAATGGAATTGCTCGGGGCCTTCTACAGAAGGAAGCTCCGTAAGAAGCAGAAGAAGGGGGATGAAGGCCTGGGAAGGGGACCAGGAGGCCTGGGCAGGTCGGACGGGGCCCTGTGCAAGTCCCCTTCTGAGGCCAATGTCAACAGCCTGGCCACGGGGCTCATTTCCAAGGTTCTCCGCTTCACCAGGTAACAGATGGCTCTTCGTGGAGGTGTCGTTCGAGGCCTGCAGCCGGGTAACATATCACGGGTGAAACCTGGCTCCAAACGCACAGCTGCCCGGAGGGGTGGGGGGTCTAGGGTAGCCTCGTGTTAAGGTATCGGATACTGGGGCTACCGCTGGATTTGAGTTTCACCGGCTTTGTTGTCTGATGTGCAAAGATGTGTCTCTCACACACATCTTTGCATCACCGTAGAATCCGATATCTTTTCAATTGGTAGATTGTTTTCCGTTCTCAGTTGTCGTACGAGTTCGTCCTTTATAATCACGGTGGGTCTTTTGTTACCACTGTTTGTTTTTTGTAAAAAACGTTGATGTGTTTTGGGTAATACATCATTAAGAAATGAACATGAGATAAATGGTTGATAATGCTGGAATGTTTGCTACGTGACGAAACGCTATGAGAACATAGGCCATGGCAGTTGTCATGTTTCTCTAGGATGAAGGTAAAGATAGCATCATTTCCTGTTTATCTTCCACACTAAGTGGTGTTTCAGGATCAAGAAGATCTTCTGAGCTTAGAGTCATGAGATATGATAACTGCTTTTTCAAGAGTTAGTTGGTTGCTGGTGGGAAGACTAGCAAAGCAGTGGTGAGACGTTCCTTATGATGTGAAAACAGCTTGTCTTGAGTGTGGCCAAGTGACCTTGTTGAACTGTTATTGTGAAATAAAGCCTTGGGTGGTAGCCATGTTGTTTTGAACAAGAAATAGGTTTTGGTTGAAGCCAAGGAATAATCTTGGTGCCAGGTTGTGTGGTCTAAATGCTGGGATAAGGATCCTCTGGTCAGCATCAAACAGACTATTGGGAAACCGTCAGATTCCCAAATCTATTGTCAATAGTTCCCTTCCCCAATGGGCCCTGGCTAAAAGGAGTGCACTACATAGGCAGTAGGGAGCCACATGGGACCAAGACACAGTGTTGTCTGCCAGGCCTCCCAGGAAGGCTGAGGGGAGTCACGGCTCTGTCTGGGCCAGCTCTCAACACGCCCAGACCCACGGCATCAGGAGTTGGCCTCCCCATGCAGGAGAACCCGCTCCGGACTGTTAGGACCGGATGAGAGATGGTCCTTGGAGGTGGTCCCATATCAGTCCCTTGTTTTTTTAGGGACCATTCCACACAAGGAAAAGGAAAAGAAAAAAGGGATTTGTTTGCTTCCACAGGATCTTTACTGTTCTTCTGATGACGGCTCACATGTGTTCTGTATAAGAAATTGTGTTTGGGCTTTAAACAGCCAAGTCTTGCCAAAACCTTTTCTCAGTAATTTACAGTCCAACGTAGGCTGCTTCACTTGAGGTGGAGGCAGATGATTTTTTAAATATTTTGTGGGGGGGGGGGGTTCTTTCTAGGGCTCAAAAGATAATTGATATTCAGTTTGTTATCAGGCGTTACAAAGTCTTAAAAAATATCTTTAATAAATAACATTAAATGAGAAATGCTTAAATTAAGCAAAAGAAATCAGCCAATGGTGTGAGAAAATGTTGCCTGTACTAAGACAAGAATTCAGGAAGGGTTGGGGTTGGGCCGTGATTTGCCCACCCCTGGTTCAGTCCAACAATAAGTCAACGCTTGTTTGTGGTATAACTTTGAAGTGACTATTTGGTATGGCGGGAAAGGTTTGGGATGACATAAGAATGATTCGTTCGGAATACAATTTGGGATGAGAAATTAGATTGGAATGAGAATCCACTTTTTGTTTATGTGATGATGAAAGAGATTAGATTGCGGCATTCCTTTCAGGGGTTTGAAAGAGTTTTTCAAAGAAATCCCTGAAATAGCATCTTGAAATTTGCCAGGTATTTAAGGATGTTTGGTTACTAGCAACGCATGGTTCTTTGCCTGTGTTACTGATGATCCAGAGCTAGCATTTCTTCTTTACACTTTGGGTACATTGTTTGTAACATAATGCAAATACCGTGTTTGTATATGTACATGTTGGCGTCAGTGTATGTGGGACTGATTGCTAGGAGTAAAATGGTGGTTTACACTTCGTTTCCATGCAAGACGATTTGTTTGTTCCATGCCATAAAATCACTGTAAAAACATGCAAAACCGAGAGAAAAAATTATATATTTTACAAACAGGGCTTATTGCCCTCCAGCTTTTCAACCAATTCCCTATATAAAAGACATTAATGTTGTTGATTTCAGTTTAAATGGCAATTACTCCAATGCTTAATCAAATCAAAATCTGTCTGCCGTGCGTGAGTATGCATTGGTCTCATCCACTGAGCTACAGTGTGTCAGAGATACTCTTTTACTGACAAGATCCTCATGTCTCTGTCCGCATAATGGGAGCATTTGTCCCAGCAGCCAACTCTCTTTGGAATCTCTTAAGACCACAGGAACATATTGGATTTATTTGAAAAACAACTTTTAACAAGAGTTACCCGTCTCTTCCTCTCTGCCTGTCTCTACGGTAACCAGACGCAGTGGGAATATCTCCAGACCTCACTCGTGGCACTCCACCAAGCTGAGTGACAGCCAGCCAGACCCCAGCATGATGCAGATCTCCCCAGGTACCACGGGACCTCCGTGGCCTCCCACCTACCACTCCAGGTCAGTCAGTCAATCAGCCAGTCAATACATCAGTAAATTCATCAAGCAAGTAATCAGTCCGTCAGGCAAGCAATCTAGTATGCCATTGGTCAGCAATAAGTCAACCAATTGCACGTGAATGTATTTATGTTTTTTCCTATTTTATTTGACAGTTTTTACAGTTTGCTTTCGCCGTGTACAGTATCTGTGGAGGGGTGAAAACCCAAACCCTTTTTAAGTTCTACCACGGTCTACTCATTTAATTATTTAAGTGTTTGTTTTTTAACGTATATTAGATGGAAAGGTTGCTGAAAGAGCAGCAGGTCAGATTGGAACCCACACTGCAGCAGCAGATGTAAACCACAGTTATTGACACAGACCAACTGGGCCACCTCGGGCCATGTCAACAGGGATGTTTATCAATTTCACATGAAAGATTGTTTTGTCTTGACAGATTTTAAAGCCTTGGGCCGTATTAGTTCTCTAACATAGATTAGTGTGCGACTACAATGACATTTAGCTATATTGACAGCCGGAGGAAGAATATTGCAGGAACTCACTGTGTAAACACTGGACTCTGGGAGAAAGTTGGGAGGAAGTCAGACTCATTCTGAGTAAAGGTGGCTTGTATTGCTAAAGACAACTGTGATCTTTGAACATCAAGCATGTCCACAGTGTGCTGTTGTCATAGAACGAAAGTATATGGCATGTCATTATCCTATAGTTATATAAACGGGTAGTTATGGCCTCATGACTAGTACAATAAGACCTATGGTTTATATAGATTGCCGGAGCATCTCAAATGGCACCCCGTGTCCCATGTAGACACACTAGATACAACCGGGGGCCATAGGGAATAGGGTGCAATTTGGGAAGCTGACCACCTCCTGTACTATTGCTCTGGGAGAGCAGCGGTATTATCTTGGAATGGCTGCCTGTAGATGTGTTCGGGGACAGGATAGCTTGTTTATCTGTCCGCCGTTACTGTTTATACAAGCACATCGAGGCCCTTTCACTCAGTGATGTCAGATAATAAAGAAAAACACACACACGTCACTTACACACACACAAACACACACACACACGCACACACACAAAGAGATTGACGTCATCTGTCTGCCACGGAAAGACATTCCTGATGGCAACTCCCTCTTACCCTGTATCATTTCCATGGCAACCCTGACTCCCACACTGAGCGTTTCAGGTCATCCAATGTAGCCACAGCACAACTGATGGACTGACGATGAGACAGAAAGACAAACAGAGAGAGACTGACAAACAGAGGGACTGACCGAGACCGACAGACAGAGACTGTCAGTCCCTCACTCTGTCAGTTGAAGAACTAGGTGTAATTGAGGGTTCTGAAAGTGGATGAGGAACTAGGGGTAATTGAGGGTTCTGAATGTGGTTGAGGAACTAGGGGTAATTGAAGGTTCTGAGGTTGGAAGAAGAACTGGGTGTAATTGAGGGTTCTGAACGTGGTTGAGGAACTAGGGGTAATTGAGGGTTCTGAGGGTGGAAGAGGAACTGGGTGTAATTGGGGGTTCTGAGGGTGGAAGAGGAACTGGGTGTAATTGAGGGTTCTGAGGGTGGAAGAGGAACTGGGTGTAATTGAGGGTTCTGAGGGTGGAAGAGGAACTGGGTGTAATTGAGGGTTCTGAGGGTGGAAGAGAAACTGGGTGTAATTGAGGGTTCTGTGGTTGGAAGAGGAACTGGGTGTAATTGAGGGTTCTGAGGGTGGAAGAGGAACGGGGTGTAATTGAGGGTTCTGAGGGTGGAAGAGGAACTGGGTGTAATTGTGTTTCTCATGGCTGAGGGAGTGCCTCCATAAAAGCGATTGTACTGATCCCAGACCTGTGACGTCCTCATCACATTCATTACTGCTGCATAAATGCCAACCTAGACTGGGCCTCTACCCTCCCCCAGCACACACACACATGCATACAGACTAAACACAGGCACACACACTTACACACAAACATACAGGCAAACTCAGACTACACGCACTCTATTCCTTGCCAGCCTCCCCTCCCCCTCAGAATAAATCACCATATAAGGGCAAGAGGCCTCAAGATTTTAATACTGGCTAAATGGAAAGGGGACCGTTACCGTGTGAGACTCCTAGCATATGAGCCATACTAAGAGCCAAGTCTCCAGATACCTCTGTATGGTATTTTCTTCCTCACTCTTTTGCATGTTCATTTCTCGATACTGATGTCTGTTGGCTGCCAATCCCGGTGAATCATGATAGTTTCAGGAGGATTAAGCCAATGCTGTATTGAACACAATTGGTGTTAAATGCCTGAGCTTCCCAGTTACCCGAACATCCCAAAAGGCACATGGTAGTCCACTATGTAGGGAATGGGTTTGGTAGTAGTATGCAACACAGGGAATAGGGTGTTGATTGGGACTCAGTCTAGCTGATGTCTAAGTGGTTAATGATTGGTAAATCTCAACCACATGACAGTGAGTCACAGTGAGCATATCTCCTACGGAGGTGTCGAGATGCTGAAATCTGCGTTAGTTAATGACTCAGACAGTTGCAATTCCACAGGCCAGACTGCAATGGACTTCTAGCCACTGGGTAGACATCTACTGCAGACTCCATACATTTTCTGGGAATGTATTATTTAACGAGTACCGTAACATGTTCCCCGAACAAGAAGTGCTACACCCTGACCTCCCTGTTGCGCTACCTGACGACGTGACAAACCTGTCAGTTGGATTTACTGCTGACCGTCTTTATTTTCTTCTTCGTACTTCTGACTGTCTCCTCTTTTCCTCGGTCACCTCCACCTTCCCTCCACCCCCGAACCCCTCTGTCTCTTCAGTGCGTCCACTACAGACCTTCCAGGCTATGACCCAGGCTACCTCAGGAAGAGTCCAGATCAGTACAGTTCCAGAGGCAGTATGGAGAGTCTGGGGGAACCCCAGAGTCACTCAGCCTACAGGTGCTGGCCTTGTTTAAGTAAAAAAAACAACCAAATCTTATCTTTTTATTTAGTGTTTATGTATGCATGTTTGTATGTATTTATGGTTGTATGTGTGTTCGTATGTATTCATGGTTGTACATGTGTGTGCTGTCTCCAAAGCTAGAGCCACCTAATAATTTAAATAATTAAATATGTTTAATAAAGTACTCTCTGCTTCACTCTGTACAGTTCCTCCTGCCAACAGCTGTCTGCTTCAAAGTCCTCTAACAGCATCGACCACCTCCACAGCAAGAGGGACTCCGCTTACTCCTCCTTCTCCACCAGCTCTAGTATCCCAGAATACCTAGCGGCCACTCCGACCTTCAGTAAGGAGAAGTCCTACTCCATGGAGATGGTTCCGCAGAGGGGCGGGGTTAATGGAGGAGGAGCAGGGCCAGAGGACATCCGCTACGTCCGTACAGCCTACGACCCTCAGCATGGCGGGGCCCAGGAGCACGAGGTCAGCTCCGCCGCGTTGCTACGGAACCACGAGGGTGGCAGGGTGGGGTCTCGTGGTGGGGACGGAGTCTCCTGTTACCGTGGCAGCAGCAGTAGCAGCAACAGCAGCGGCGGGAGCAACGGCGGTAGTAACCACGGTAATAACCCCAACCGCCACAGTGTGGGACCCATCTGGGGTCAGGGCGCAGGGCGCAGTTCCAGCGAGAGCCTTAAGGGGGCGCCGGCTCCTCCCACACGAAGCGACAGCTACGCGGCCACCAGGAACCACGAGAGGCCCAATTCCTGGTCCAGCCTGGAGCAGGCTCGCTCCCTCCGGGCCCTCCATAAGGGGTCCTGGCACCACTCCTCCGGCCCGGTAGCCTCTGGGTCAGGGAAGGGCTCGTATGGGGCTGAGGGCCAGCTCCACACCGTCATAGAGAAGAGTACACCGGAGGCCACACCGGAGAGCAGGTACATCAGCGGTTCCGTTGTTCCCCTTGGCAGCTGCAGAAGGGCTGAGCCTCCATTCACCGTCCCCCTGCGGTGCTCTGGCTCTCTGCCCCTGATGTGGCGCGTTGTTGCTGATGTTGGTTTTCTTTGCTGCCGACACACCCAGGCCAGTTAATCACTTTCCCTCTTCTTCGTTCTCTAGCCCAACCACCAAGCCCAAACAGGGACAGGGCTTCCCCCCGCCGCCCCAGATGACCTCCACCCAGTCCGGCCTCCTGATGGCGCCCCAGGGCATCTACCCTGTGCCCCCCTCGGAGCCACACTATGCCCAGATGCCAACCGGCTGCACCGATATGGCCTTCCCCGCCCCGGCCAGAGATAACAGCCTGAGCAAGCCGAGAGGTCTACCGGGTGCGGGGGTCAGTGTGGATACAGGGATGGTGGTCACCGTGGAAAATGGATACCAAAGCAACTCCCAGCTCCACCCTCAACCCCAACCTCATGACTACGCTCTGCCGCCCCACCGACAGCCAGCCTACCCTGACCGGCTGGTTGACAGAGGGGAGGGCAGGGCAGGGCCTGAGGAGACCCACACCAAACTGGGTCACTACCGTCCTCATTGGAAGGTCGAAGGTCATCCCGTGTACCAAAGGCAGAGCCAGCCGGGTCAGCAGGCGAACAGAAACCCCTCATCCGTAGGCCTGGAGAGGAGGGACCCCTACACCCCAGTCCAGCCACGCGGAGAGAGACTTTCCAGGTACTCCCAAGGCTCAGAATACCCCCCTGAAAGCCAGGGCAGAGAGGTGGGCCAGGGGACCGAACTCCGCCATAGTCACCCTCAGCCTGCTGGCAGTATGTCCGGCAAGGCGTTCCGCAGCACCAACCTCGACCTGGGGCCAGATCCTCGGGTAGAGCAGAGGGCCCAGAGGCACGACCAACTGACCAGCAACCAGAGATCCAGGTCCCCCCTCCGGCATCACAGTGACCCCAGTCCCCCCCGCCAACAGACGGAGCACCCCCTGACGCGGCTGGAGAATGCCCTGGCGGAGGTCCAGCGCTGCGCCAGTCCGGAGGGTTCGACCAGCAGCAAGAGGAGCCTGTCTGTCTTGGAGAAGGTGACCCGTTTTGAGCAGGGTCAAGGAAAACCCAGGAACCTGAGCGCCAACCTGGGCCCCTTGTGCCGCCCATCTCAGCCCCAAGCCTCGTTCCAGATCCAGACCCAGTGTCTCGACAAGCCCATGGGCCACGGAGTGGGTTCGAATGACCTCCGGAACACCTTGGACAGATGCAACAGTCCCAACTACAGCCACCGAGCGCTCCGCTCCAGTTCCAGCTCACCTCATGGGACAACTACGGCGGCCCACGAGGTTCAACCTTATGAAGGACATCAGCAGAGAGGAAATTGTGAACAAGCCAAGTTCCAGAGCTCCGGGTACCCCCAAAACCAGCGCCCTGAGCCCCAGGACCCACACCCTGGCCTGGCCCTGCAGAGGAGCAGGAGCACCTTCCACCTAGGCAGCCAGGGAGGCCAGGAAGAGAATGGCTATGACAGGGAGAGGTTTGTATTTCTTTTCTGATTTTAATTGCGCAGTATTTAATTGTATTTGTTTTCTGATTTTAATGGCGCTGTATTTAATTGTATGTTTTCTGATTTTAATTGCGCTGTATTTAATTGTATTTGTTTTTTGATTTTAATGGCGCTGTATTTAATGTACTTTTACAGTTTTTGAGTGTCTTGGAAAGTATTGAATGAAATGTAGCATCATCAAATGTGTGGTCACTACTTTAAAGGGACCGGAGCTTCCATTTGAAGGATGACTTGCAGGACCTGTTAGGAACCATTCAGGACACGTCTTTTAACCAGACCTACAGGGACAGCATTAAAGACGCCCAGTCCAAGGTCCTCCGATCCACCTCCTTCAGACGCAAAGACCTGGGCGTCCGCTCCCATCCTGCTTCTGGGCTCAGCAACAACCCTCCTCCAGTGCCAACCAAGCACTTATCTCTGGAGAGGAAAACCGTGGCCCCAAAGACCAGCCCCAAACCCTCCATCATCACTTACACCGTCCCAACACCAGTCACCTCAACCAACCCTCACACCCCCAAAGAGAGGCACACCATCATCACCCCAGAACCAGCCCCGGTCACCTCCCACTCCCCTCACACCCCCAAACAGAGGCACATCGTCACCCCAGAGCCCCCGAGTGTCTCGGCCATGGGTCCGCCGGTCCCAGTCCGCATCGCGGGGCGCAAGCGGCTCACCGTGGCACAGAAGAAGAGGTCCTACTCCGAGCCGGAGAACATGCACGAAGTGAGTCAGGGTTTTGAGGATGCCATCACTTCCCGTTGGGCCCGTGAGCAAGGCACTGCCCCGTCCCCAACTGGGGATGAAGCACTTGGGCTAGAAGGAAAGACACATTTCCGTCCTCAGCAAGACAATGGGTAACGAAGGTTTCTTCTTCTTCCTGCAGGTTGGTTTAGAGTCGGACCAGAGAAGGAGCTCACAGCAGCAGTTTGTGTTCCCAGGCACTGAGACCAGCGTGGCGGACCGCAGGAGGATGTTTGAGATGGCCGCCAGTCGCAGCCTGAGCAATAGCTCCCAGCCCCACCAAGGTCTTCCGAACCCCCAGGCTGGCCTGGCTGTGTCCCGGCCCGACCTCCGGCAGCTGCAGCAGGATGCCCTGGCCGACTACGTGGACAGGAAGAGGGGCTGGAGGGGGGACCGGGAGGGGGGACCGCAGCCCAGTGACAGGCCCCACAGCACCTACCTCCAGCCCTTCACAGACACCCGGAGTGTCTCCTCCACATCCTCCACCAGCCTTGCCTCTCTACAGGAGCCCCCTGGCCTAGACAGCAGCCTCTTTGGAGGGGGAAGGCTTTGCTCCACCCTGCCACCTGGCCTTCAGGGATTCTACCCAGGCAGGATCGCTGGGCCACCTGTGTCAGTCTCCACCTCCCGCCAAAATCCCACTGAATCTGGATCCGACCGACCGACCGTATCCAGCCTGGGTAGAGATGAACCACCCGAGGCCTATGAGGCCCTGCGAAGCCTGGAGTTTTCACAGCGCGGCTTCGATCGGGCAACTCCAGCCCAAAGCTCTGGGAAGTCAGTCTCAGCGGAGGACCTGCTGGAGCGCACTGCGGAGAGGCCTCCACCACAGCACTCCAGGTCGCGCTCCTCACCATCTGCGGAGAGGCTCAGTCAGGTATTACGCCCTAAACGCTTCTCCGGCCAAAACAGGCGCCCCCTATTTAACCCTGTAAAATGAGTGCAATTTGGGAGAGGTTACCTGGTTTTATTTAGGGGTTGCTATATCAGCTTTTTCATTGGTCTAATGCACAGGAGGCGGGTTCACACAACAACCTTCCTGAGAGTCGCAGTTGTTCAGACAGTGATGATCCTGGTAAAGTTGTTGCCAATGTGAACGCTGAATCTATCCACTGCCCCTGTATCAGAGGGCATGTTTCCTCCTCCTCTTCTTAGAGTCAACAATAATCTGAATGATTTTCCTGACATTAAGGGAGAGGCTGGAACCAAAATGCCAGTTTTCTCTCCTGGTCTATGTAGGCTGAGTCACTGTTCGTTATCGATTGGCTAAAGGCCATGGCATATGAGGCTGTATACAACAAGTAAGACTTTATACTGCTCAAATTGTGTAACTGGTAAATAAGAATTATGTGTCGTGCCTAAGAACAGCTCTTACCAGTGGTATATTGGCCATAGACCACACCACCTCTTACTTCATTGCTTACTTAAACCACATTGTCATCTAAGTTAATGATGGAGTAGGATTCATTGACTAGTTGATGTTGTTGCCTGAAGTCATAGCCAAAGATCTTCATGCAAAAAACCCAGTACCCCCCTCCGAAGGGTTAGAGACGTGGTGGCTCTATGTGGCATCCCTAGAATTGCTGTAGTCATGTCCCAGTTAGCACCCTAAATACACCCGGGTGACATTTAGAAAGCACTTTGACTAGTGTACTGCGGAAGGGACAAATGTACCGATCTGTGGCCTGGTAACAGACAGGAAGTACCCAGAATCCTCTTGACTTCCTGTCTGGAGCCACTAGGCCAGGGCAGGGCACAGAAAGATCACAGACTGATAACACACACACAGGTCTAGGATGTAGGGAGGAGCATCCACAGATAAGGATTCAGCCTTTCCTCAACTCCCTTCCACAGCAATAGTTTGGTCTATCAGGGGACTACTGGTTGGCACTGGGGAGGCCTGGATAAAAAGGCCCTTCATCTTCCAGAGGGATTACAGACTTAGCTTAAACACACTCTGCTTTTAACACAAACCCCGTCTAGCTCCATTTGTAGGGAGGGAACTGCTTCTTCGTGGGTAGAAATGAAAGAGATTTGGCAGCAGTATTCATTTGTTCCTACGCTTACAGTGAAAACACATAAATACAGCTGTAGGGACTTCTTCTCACTGTGCATACTGGTCAGTTCACCTCACAGTTATAAACTATTACAGTCTGTGATCCATCCTGTCTGACATATAAAGAACTATTCAAAGTATAGTGCACTTTAAACCTGAACCCAATTGGCCTAGGGGATGTTAAAATTAGTGCACTATCTAGGAAACAGGCTACCATTCGGGACTCAGATTGGCCACTTACGATGTGATGTGCGAGGTGAGGAATGGCTGGTTGGTGTTTAGGAGGGACGCCACAAAACGAGGCTTGATGGCTCAGTGGAGCCCTCCTCGCGTCTGTGTGTGTTGTTCCCAAGTAGATCACTATCCATAACCTCAGTCAAGTCGAATCCCTCTGGAATGTTATGGTGTATCGCTTCATCATCCGTCTCCTCCAGTTGCTATATAAAGAGCTCCTTCTCTCTCCATCTCCATCTTTATCATCTCACTTCATCCCTCTCTATGTCCTTCAATCTCCATCCCTCACACTTCATCCCTCTCTCTCTGCAGGACTTTGTGGCGGGAGGAGATCTGAGGTTGTTTGAGATCTTCTCAATGGAACCACGGACCTTTGCACACAATGACACCAGCAGGTCTGTAACAGTAGCCATGGAAACCTGGGGGTGTGCCCCAGAAAATAGAGATTAATCACATATAGGCCTTATATTCCGACAATATAAATCTGTGTGGGAGCAACAACTAATGTTTTCATAATGTGCTGCCCTATTTCTACTCCTGGTTAGACGGCTGTTCTAGACAACACGATGTGTCAGACGGATATTGTAAGCAGAAACAGTAACCAATCTACTTATAAAGACAAAGAATGTCAACTAGACACCAATAAGGCATGTAAACATTGTGAAAAACCCACAGTAGTCCTCCGGTCATGTAGTTACATGCCAGGGTTCTCCGTTTTAGTTGTCTCACACAATGGTGATGTTCTGATGTTTTCCCTCAGAGAACTGGGTTTACGACGGAACTGAGGAATGGTTTTAAACAGCAGACTTGTAAGGCAATATGCCCTGCTTCTTTGCCTTAATTGGTCAGTAGCTATATTGGACAGTTCTGCTGTTGTGTTCTCTGCTATTTTGGCCCTGGATAGCCCTGGCTGTAGCAGAACCATTGGCATTTAGTAGGAACCCCCTGGGCATAAGGTGAGAAAAACATATAAAACACCCTAGTATAGAGAAAGCCAAACAGATAAACCCTCCTGGTATAGAGGAAGCCAAACAGATAAACCCTCCTGGTATAGAGGAAACAAAACAGATAAACCCTCCTCGTATAGAGGGAGGAAAACAGATAAACCCTCCTGGTATAGAGGGAGGAAAACAGATAAACCCTCCTGGTATAGAGGGAGGAAAACAGATAAACCCTCCTGGTATAGAGGGAGGAAAACAGATAAACCCTCCTGGTATAGAAGGAAAAGGACAAGGATGAAAAATGTCTGGGATACTGGTGATGGGAAAGAGAAGTTCACACGCTCGGCTTGTCTTTATCTGTGTGTGTGTGTTTTTCTCTCCAGCTGTGCGGACACCCAGCGCTCTGAGCGTCCGATGTCAGCCTCCCAGATCCCGTCCCAGACGGCTGGCCACCGGCAGAGCCAGGGACCGACCCAAAGCAACGCCTCCTTCATGAGGAGAGACAGGCAGATGAACCCAGACCGGCAGCGGGCATTGAGCGCCACCGGCCTGGCTGCCTCCGTGGGCCTCCCCTGCCCCTTCTCACCTCCTGGAACCAGCCCCCACAGCGACCTGGGCTGGGAGGTCCGTACAGCATCTCTTGCTGGCACATTTTACTTTCGAACTTCTTCATGAGTGTTAGTTTCTCAGTTGCCTACCAAGACTAACACAGCTTGAACATGTATGTATGTGTTGACGTGTACACTGCTCAAAGAAATCAGATTTGTTGACCTGTACACTGCTCAAAGAAATCAGGTGTGTTGACGTGTACACTGCTCAAAGAAATCAGGTGTGTTGATGTGTACACTGCTCAAAGAAATCAGATTTGTTGACCTGTACACTGCTCAAAGAAATCAGGTGTGTTGACGTGTACACTGCTCAAAGAAATCAGATTTGTTGACCTGTACACTGCTCAAAGAAATCAGGTGTGTTGACGTGTGCACTGCTCAAAGAAATCAGGTGTGTTGATGTGTACACTGCTCAAAGAAATCAGGGGAACACTGAAATCAAACATCGGGTCTTGATGAAGAAAATATATTAAAGATCAACATTACTTTTTAAAAACCATTTAAAAACTGTGGACTAATCCTACTGCCTGTAGGATTATTTAGGATTCTCGTCTAGGAGGTTTTTTACTGTGTCTGGCTGGGCGATGTGTCCAGTCACATCCTATCCTGTTCTCCGTTTGCTGTAGCCAGACACATTTCTCAATCGCACAATAAACGATTCCTTCATCCCTTCAGGCCAGCGAGCGGTTGAGCCAGGCCAACATGGACGCCATCTCCTTCCCCACCCTGACTCACAGCGACTCACCCAGGGCAGAGACCCCAGAGAACCAGGCACCCAGAGGGGGCCCAACAGCACCTTATCAGAACCAGGTCCAGCTGGTCCGGACCAGGCATGGTTCAGACACCTCAGAGGACACCCTGAAAGACTTCACTCTGGAGAGGGAGTCCTCCTCCCCTGAGGCACCCGCCGCTGCACTAAAGACCACTCCACCCCCAGTGCTGCCTAAAACCTCCCCTCCACCACCACCCAAACCCCCCCCCTCTGCCTCCAGACCACACCCTCTCCTCTCGCTCCGCATCTCAGAGTCCAACCTGCTGGAGACCCCGGCCAGCCTGGCAGCCACTCACACCGTCCCCCCGCAGGACTACGACGAGGTGTTCCTCCAGGATCCGCCTCCTCCCACTCCCCCGTCGCCCCCCATCAGGGAGACAGACATCATGGAGGACCTCCCCCCACCGCCGCTCCCCCTTCTTCCTCCCTCTGCTCCCCCAGACAGGGAGCAGGACTTGGAACAGAGAGGGGACCGTCCACCTCAGCCAAAGCCCTTGATTCACAGTACCAGGTACTCATAGCACCAGCTACAACAAACCCATTTATATGAGGAATCAGGTCCTCATAACACTAACGAAAACAAAGGCATTTATATGAGGCAACAATACACTTTGTTTTTAGGGGTGTTTTCTGTTCATAGGACAGCTACCAGGTCATTAATCTCTGCTGTGTGTTTTTGTCGGATCCATGCAGTTATGAAACCCTGGAGGTTCCAGAGAGAAGGCCATCCCTCTCCTCCACCACCTCCCCACAGGCAACCTCCTCCGCCCACCTGTTTGCCTCACGGAAGCCCAGCCTGACCCCTGAGAACCCAGCCCACCAAACCTCGTTCACGCTCAGCAGCAGTATCCCAGAGCCGCAGCCGGGGCCTAGCGAGGAGGAAAGCCTGGGGCCGGAGTACCACCTCCTGGCCAGAAGGGAGAGGTCTGCTGTAGAGCTGAGGGTGGAGGCCCTGGTCAAACAGCTGGTGTCCCGGGGGGAGAAGAGCCTGACCCCATTGTTGGACACCTGGACCAGCGGCGGACGGACGAGTGCCATGGACCTCATGGAGGAGATCTACCCCGCCGGGGGAGGGAGGTTGCTGTGGCAACGCCGTAGAAGCAGCACCTGGCTGGAGAACAGGTGGATAGGGTGGTGGTCTAGTTACCCAAAACAGGGCCTCTAGGGGGTGTGTGTGCGCGCATTCGCTTTGTGTGCGGGTTTTATTCATGTTAGTTATCTAAAGCAAATGTCAATTACAGGTTCAACTATTTCATCAGGGTTTATTAAAATCAGGTAAGGTCTAACAAAAGGATTATTGTTGAAGCGGATTGCCATAATCCCTTTATTGCTTTAGATCCTTGTTATCACAACACAGCCCTTATTAGATTTCATAATGGATCATTACCCTCTGGAAGGGGGTGTGGAATTAAATCACATATTAGAATGGTTATTAATCTTGGTGTTTTTACTTGGGGTCAGGTTAATATTCGTACACTGATTGGAGTAAATGATAGCATAGCTCGTGGTTTTTTTCTCCAAGGCTTATAGTTACTTGGTTTGGATTTTCTCATGAACATACTATTTGAAAGAAACCAGGATGACAATGGACTCTGACACTAGTGAATGATAACGTTTGATTAGTGCTCTGTCCCATATGTCCTGGGCAGGGCCAAAGTGACTGTGGGAACCAAGTCAAGTCACATCAGACTGGTTCTGTTAGTGGAAAACCAGCGCCCTCTACTGGACGCATTTAACATAGCGCATTTAAGAGCAAAGTCATAGCTTTTCCCTTATTTCCCTTATTTTTCAGTACATATTTTTGTCATTTTTATACGATACTCAACAGTTAAAATGGTTACTGCTGTTCATTATTAAAAGTATTATAACTATTGTTGTTATGATGCAGAAAAGGCCATTGAATTCTAAAGAAATGTTGTTCTTTCATATTCTAGCTATACGCTGGGTTTTTTATCCTGTGTAAAATGGTACACGTACCGAATGTAACATATTTAATCGGTGCCAGTGAACATTTGGGTGATTAAATTCCTTGGTGCCACAGTGGCCAGAGGTCTATTGTGTCTGAGGAGGTTGATTTGATTAAATTAGACCAGATTCTACAGTGGAATGTTGTGGTCAACATTCTACTCTGCCATCCTCTCCAGTACCAGTCTGGGCAAATTCCTTATGGCAGGGCTGTGTGTGGGTTTCGTAAACCCCACAACTCCCACAATAGCCACAGTAATGCTTTGGCATCGGCGTGTGCCAGTTTACTCCATGACTGACAGGACGTTCATGTTTTATCCGGGACAGTGCGTCCCGGTTGTTACTGGTTGTTATGTTTCGGTCATTCAGTGTTCATCATGCTAACGCTGCTCTGGTTCTTGTGTGTCTGTTTCTGTAGAAGACCAGAAGGCAGCTGTTCTACAGGACGTAGGGAGGAAGGAGGGGGCATTGAGACTGACCTGGATGAGGAGGAAGCGGATCTTGATCAGAAGAAGGTCAGAACTTTAACCCAGTACATTCATATTTTTGGTTTTGTTCTCAAGAGGGATTTGTCCCCCATGTAGAATATAGGTTAAGAAGCTGAGACACAGTTAATTAGATCACATTAAAAGCCGTAATATCAATTATATATATATAGCATATACATTTTGTTTCATCTTTGGATAAAATGACTGATGTCAAATCCATTAAAAGTACACCCTGAAGACAACTGAGTACAGAGGAGACGTCATCAGAGTTATCCCCTATCTCTCCCCTTCTCCCCTCCCCCACAACTCCTTACCGGACCTCCGGCCAAGTAGGTGGAGCTCCTCCAGGTGCTGGCCCTCAGTGTTGCCTCCCTCCAAGGGGAAAGGGAGAACCTAGCTGAAGAACAGAGGAGGTTTAGGGACCTGGGGGGTCACATGGAGAACCTGGTCCAGGAGCGCTGTAAGCCCAACGAGAAGGAGAAGTACCGGATGTTCATCGGTGACCTGGATAAGATCGTCAACCTGCTGCTGTCTCTGTGCTGCCGGCTGGCTAGAGTGGACAACGCCCTCCTAGCCTTGGATACAGAGGAAGACACGCAGGAAAACACAGAGGAGAGAGTAAGATATTAATGTAGACTATACATTATACACAAAACCCTATAAACAAAACACATACATACACAAATAATACATCTTATGCAAACCACTGTTCATCTACCCTATAAACTAGACTTGTTGTGCATCTACTGTATAAACTAGACTGGTTCAGTATCAACTCTATAAACTAGACTGGTTCAGTATCTACTCTATAATCTAGACTGCTTCTGTATCTACTCTATAAACTAGACTGGTTCTGCATCTACTGTACGAACTAACGGTCCGTATTCTCCCTCTCCAGGAGTCATTACAGCAGAAGCGCAGGCAGTTGTGTAGCCAGCATGAAGATGCCTGTGAGTTGAAGGAGAATCTGGACCGGCGGGAGCGTGTAGTTCTGGACATCCTCGGCGGGTACCTGACCGGGCCACAGCTCCAGGACTACCAGCACTACGTCCGTGTGAAACCCGCCCTCCTGATCCGCCAGAGGCACCTGGATGAGCTCATTAAGCAGGCGGACGAGCAGCTCAGCCGCCTGGCGGAGGGTCTCCCGTCTGGGGACCTGGGGCCTCCCGGGGCCCATCAGGTCGGTTCCCCTAGCCCTGGCTCTGGGTCCACACACACCCCTGGCCCTAGGGCCCCCAACCACCAGACTTCCCGCTCAACCACCGTTACGTCCCTCTGACCCCCATCACACCAACCCTGCAGAGGACGGGCTAGGCTGTGGTCACAGTGCCCCAGCGCTAAGGGTCGAGCGGACCCTACGACACCTTCTCCTCACGGGTCCTGACCTCCGGGCTATGGCAATGACCTCTGACCTAGAGAGATGGACTTTAAAAGGACACATATGAAGGAACTCGCCCAATCTTTCCGTATTCCCGTCACTGTCAGACAGGACAGAGGTCGAGAACAGGGGGTGAAAGACACATCCAAGTGTCTCTACCTATTTAGGTCTCTGAGGTTAACCAAGCTAATTCACATGTGTCTGCTCCCATTGACCTCTAGTTGGAAGGCGGTGTAGGTGCCTAGACTCAAATAGGTTTATGAGAATATCAACTCAACTTAAATATTGCTTTCAAGACAATTTATTCACCGTATACCATATATAGTATATCAGTGTAAACATTACTACTGCCATCACATTTGATTTCACTACTAGAGCAGAGCACTTTGATGTTAAAAGAGTTACTACTGAATGCACAGGATGGTCAGAGTCACAGAACTAGAATTCATTATTTTTGTCATTATTTCTATGGTCTAAAAGAGCGAGATCTGAAATGTGCATATTTTCTTAATTGACATAAAACTCACACTCACACACGAGTGAATAAATACTTAGAGTAGCCATAGACTAATGCTCATTTAGCTTCAGATACTCCTGAAAAAGGAAAGCTCATGGAAAAACACCACCAAGAACTGCATTGATTATTTATATGTATTCCGGTTTGTAAGTTGATGTACATACGGTGTGTGCTAACCTCTTGGTTTTTAATATGTAGATGGAAAAAAAATTATTATATATTTTTAAAAAGTGAAATGTTTTAAAGTATGGATTTATCTCAAAGAGAGCAAGACTTCAAGATGACAACTTCTTGAAGCATTCAGATAGGTGTCACATGGACTTGTAGTGACAAAAGGGCAGTGGGGTTCTTGATAAGGTGGACCCCAGAAGTTAGATGTTTCCCAGCAAGTAGAGGCACACTGTGGAAGGAGATGCCTGATCTCCAAGACCATAAAGTATCACTATCTGATCTCTCTGTACAAAACAGATACAGGAACTGTTCAGATGGCATAGATTGGTTGTTTCTGTGGTCCCGTTTAAACACAGCCTGACTACTTTGCTTCTTTTACCACTAAAACAAGAACAATTTTCAAGCTTCATAATTTCAGTCCAACGCACTGTCCGGCACAAACGGTAGTGATTCGAATATTGCACCGATAATGGTGCCCTCCATATTTTTTTCTTCAACCTAACTGAATTCTCCAAATGTTCAATTCATGTTCATAGTCAAATCCCATGTATCAATCTTGCATTCCGACGTGTAGGGAGGGACAATTGGAAAACTGATCCTTGTTTTACTAAATAAATGTATTTTTTAAGCAGAACCTTCTCGTGTCTTGTGATTATTTTACTCTAACTATCTGTTATGTTGCAAAATTAATAAGACGGTGAGAACTCTTTCTCCATGCTAATCTTGATCATTTTGCTAATGTTAAGGTTGCTGCTAGCCCGGCCTCAATTGAACAACTTACTTCTTGGGCGACGTCTAAAGGATGTCTTCGTGGAGTGCTGAAGTTTCAAGCCAATTTCACTTGAAGTCAAATCTGTAAATAAAGCACATGATAAAACATTTTGATTTGTTTTGGGGCTTAATTGGGTTTATTTACAGTTAACTTGAGGCACCAATAGAGGGTGAGGAAAAAAGCCCTGCTTCGTCACACACCGTATATACAGAAAACTACAATATACCAACGCCAACCTCAAACTCAACGGTCGATTTAGAACAACGGAAAAGGTATATGTGTTCTAGTTGTTAGCTTCGTGTAGCTATCTTGTTACTTCAGTTGCGGTCAAATTTAATCTAGTAATGAAAGTACGTAACGTAGCAGGGGTGCTATTAACTCTTCCTTAAGTACAACACATTTAAAGCTCTTACAAATACGATTAAGGCAATGTTAAAACGAAGACAAAAGGGTTAAACAAATGTCGCCATCTTTCCTTTTTAAAGCGTGTGCTCTTTCACGTCCGCAGGTGCTGCAGTTTTTGTTGCACCACCAGATGGCGCTGCATTTGCCAAAACTCGGGGCTTCTGGAGAACTGACAGGCGCTGTTCCAGTCTAGAAAACAGAACTTAGTAGGATTTTCTAATAATTACAAAAGGCACATTTAAATCAGAAGGCACAAACCCTTGACATGACTATTGCTATTAAAGTTAGAGTTGTAAAAAAGTTATTGTACATGTTTGGACATTTTATACTTAATTGGACAATAAAGTAGTAATCGATTGAGAGAATGTTTGTTAGATATGTGCTACCTATTCCACCAAATGCAACAGGAAGCCCCTGTTGCGACTACTAAGTCTGACACCTCTAAAAAGAGCACTCACCCCGGCCTTTTATTAAACATAACATTTTACCGAACCGTCCTATTTCTTTGTGACTTTTATGTTTCAGTATAATTTCCATTTTGTTAGACTGTGTGTTTTACACTGTTATTTTGTTGTACGTGTTTCTGTGTTATTATAAACAGATCCCTCAATAACATTGGGACAGCGATTAAATATATTTCAGATCTATGTTTGAAAATATATATTTAAATCTCATAATTACCCTGAGTTAACATTGTTCAGCAAGTCCTACCGAGGAACAGGCTTTTTCCGGATTGCAACGATCGTGTAGCACCTACCACAAGGGGTCGCTAGAGCGAGACCAGATAAGACAACCATGTCAGCAATCACTACTATCTATCCCAACATCTACAAGTCTCCTGCCCGACTAGATTGGTAGAAGTTATTGGTTTTCATGCAGTTCTCAAGACCAGTCTGGTAGTACGACACATAGCTAACAACAAAATAACCTTGGTATTTGTGTAGTGTTTAAATGTAAGCCGGTGGGATCAAATGGCTGTGCAAGGCTGATTAGATGAGATTTTAGAATAATTCATCCTGAAGGGTATATAATTCATGTTTAGGTCAATCCACAACCTGTTAAATATATACAAATGTGTAAATGTGTCAGAATGTGTAGGAAATCAGGAAATATATCACATGAACAGTGGTGTTTGTACCAAGAATCTATGTTGCAGTTCACATTCCTCTGTCTTCTCTTTTGGTATGCAGACTAGTGTTGAGTGGACTCTGTGAGAATGACTTGCCTCCCGGAGAACATACTAATGCTGTGGTGTAGTGTATTTGTTTGTGGTGTAGTGTGTGTGTTTGTGTTTGTGGTGTAGTGTATGCGTTTGTGGTGTAGTGTGTGTGGTGTGTGTTTGGTTCAACATAGTGCCAGAGGCCATTTGTCTTGTAGCGTTTTTCCTCGGACCGGGTCGCAGAACTGTTCGGGCTCATGCCGTAAACTTGGAGCTGTCCAGAGGGCTTTGGCATCCGTTGCCTGTTCAGCAGGACACAACGCTGTGGAGCATTCAGTACACAACACATCGCTAAGAACTCACCTGAAATCATGTGTGCTTGATTGTGTGCATCAAACAGTAATTACTCCAATGGAACAGACCATTCAGGTGGTCCAGAGTGATCTTTTGCCGGTACATGTACTGCTGCAGCATGGGTTCACATCTGTCTTACTTCTCTCAACAAAAACGACTCTATCCTTTGTCTCTCCATTTAATAATGAAGAAAGTGTATATATCTTGAAATAGGGAAGGAGACCCCCTGAGAATGATATTATATAATGGACATTTCACTACCTGATAGGAGTCATGTTGTCTCTTTGCTTTACATTTCTATCTATGATCTACTGACAAAACCAAAAAGATGAAAAAACCCAGAGCTTCAAAGTTGCATAACTTCAGATGCTTCATTCTGTCTACCAAAACATTACAATTACACCAAAAGATACTCTTCATTAGATAAATTAAACTTTAATAGTCAGTTTTGAGGACAAAGATTAAGCTGTATCTTAAACTAATTCAATCAAGCATAACAGAATTCTCCAGAAATTCATATTAAAAGACAAACACATGACACTGACATATTGTCACCACAGGTTATACAACTAAATACGTACCTGGCTGGTTTAACGGAAACCAAACGTTGCTTTCCTCCCACCCTAACGTACCTAGATCAAGACCAAACATGTCCACGTTCTTTGTCCACATGAAGAGCAAAACAAACCTCTGTAAGCCTCAATAATATTTTGGTGTCCCAAATAGTCCCCTTTTCTCTATTTATTGCACTAAACTATACACTGGCTATTTGGGAGAAAGACAGGTGTTCTACGTTATTAACGTCTTCACTGACAAATGTCAAAGGGTATTTTAAAGAACTATTTATACTTTGGTTGCTAAAAAAAACATATGGAGCTCTGCAGAAGTATCACAGGACAGTGGTGAGCAGTCAGTATATAGCCAGCAATAATGGCTTTAGCTGGGGAAGAGGGACCCTCTACCTCCCGGAGCTCTGATCTGGCTGATTTGGGACGCTCTCTGTGTTGGGCTTGCCAAGGAACATCAAGAAAAATGTGCCTTTTGTTTAGTTACAGTGTGCTCACACACTTTTAATTTGGAAAACTTGGAGCACATATGTGGTGGGGAACAATACATAGAAGTAGTTGTAGGTTTGGAATGAATGACCAGTTGCTGTTTATTTCCCATGGGAAGACAAAATTACTGCACTTTGATTATATTTAGCTAGCACAATAGGTGAAGGATATGTTATAACAGTACTGTTAAAATACAGTGATACCATTGAAGAAAACACATTCTCACCACCACATTCCAATGCCAGGTCACATGAAATCAATTGAAACCTAAAACCTCTGAAACGCAGCCCTGACACAGGGCAACAATGGAAGGGAAGCCAGATTCTATTGCCTTCTTACATGTACTAGGATCAGGACACATGCAATACAATTGTTGCTGGTGTGTCATGTGTTATTTAAGACCCACATTCTGAACCCTTAATAAAAAATGTTGGTGTTCAAATGGAATAACTTGAGAATGGGAGTCCATTCTTTAATTGCAGGTCTACCAAGACTATACACAGGGAAGTTAGTAAGAGTCCTTAACATTTGTGGTAGATCACACCAGCCAGACAGGGCACTAGAGCAACCTTCAGAGCCCAGTCCTCAACTCAACACACTCACACTAAGAAGTCAGAGGAACCCTCTCGCCCTGGAAACTTAATCAGAGTCTTGTTCAGGAAAGCAGCTATAGACGTGGACCTCTTAACCGCAGCGGAGGTGGCAGCCCGGGGACTGTTGACCGGCGGCTGTAGCGCGGCGCTAACGGCAGGGACGGAGCTGTGCGGGGCCCCCAACTGCTCTAAAAGCTCCCTGGGGCCACTCAGGTACTGCCACGCCTTCTTCCCGCTGGCGTCCCTGAGGGCCACGTTGGCCCTGAACTTCAGCACCAGGAGCCGAGCCATCGGCTTGTTCCCGTGGAGGGCGGCCAGGTGTAAGGCAGTGTAGCCACAGGCGGTCCTGGCGTCCACGTCCAGCTTCAGCCCGGCCTTTTCCACGCCGTAGGCCAGCGTGTTGAGGACCCGGTGGTCGCCGTGCTTGGCGATCCAGTGCAGGATGTTGTAGCCGGTGATGAAGTCTCTCTTGGCGAGGAGGCTGGGGTCGTCTCGGAACAGGTCGTAGACCTCGGACCAGGTCCCCGCGGCGCCCTTCACCAGCCACTCGTGTTCGTTGCGCTCCAGCGGGACCTGGCTGTGGCGGTGGAAGTAGGAGCCGTCGTGGCTGCAGTTCAGGCTCCGGTTACTGGAGGCCTGGGAGCGCGCGTCTTCCCTCAAGTCTCGGCAGCTGTGCGTGCGCGAGGAGGGCGTGGAGCGGGAGTGGCCGACACCCAGGTTGGAGGAGAGGAGGTGGAGGCGGTTGTGCCGCGCGGAGACGCTGTCATCCGGCAGCTGGTCCAGGTCGGAGCCGAGGCTGCGGGTCATTCGGCTGCGAAGCCGGCTTATGATTCTCCGGACGGGGGGATTGAGGCGGGGCTCGTTGGCTGAACTGGCAGGGGAGCAGGACTCTGACCCATCGTATCCGTGGAGATAATCCGCGGAGTGGTAACGCGACGAAGCCCCGTCCGCATCGCTGACGTCAAGGGAACCGTTGGAACAAGGCCGGGGGGGGCGGTCCTCGGCACGCTGCATCTCCGAGGGCGGTTTAGACTCACAGGCACGGAGAAGAATCCCCTGTACCTTGCCCCCACACTGCTCACCTGGATAGGTCCCACCCGGGCAGCTGAGGTCTTCGAAGCTCGCAAACGCGTCTCCTGGGGAACCCTCGGGCCATTGGTCTCTGGAGTCCTCTGACAAGGTCAGCAGGGGGCTGCTGTGACTGGCCGGGAGGCTAGCGCCGGCCTGGCCGTGGTGATCGGGGTACCGGATCCCAGCTGCAGGAGGGGTGTGGTACTGGTAGGTGTCCAGGGGCAGGGTGTGTCGGGGTGGGGTCTGGGAAGCAGGGTCTCTGTTCTCCTGCGGATGTTGGATATCCGGAACAGTGAGGACCGGGCATCTATTCTGTATTGGCCTGGCCTGCTGCTGGATCTTGTGCGGGAGTTGGAGCCCGCCATCTGGGCTGCCTTTGCTCCGAGTCAGCTGACTGTCGGGTGTAGTATAGAGCAGAGCTGGAACTCCATCAAGTTTGGGCCTGGACTGCTGCTGGACTTTGTGCTGTAGGTGGAGGTCGCCATCCAGGCTGCCTTTGCTCCGCGTCCCCTCAGAGTCACACGGAAAGGGTACGAGTGAAGCGGAGACCGGGGCATAACCCTCAGATGCAGACGGAGTGGAGCTAGCAGGCGCTAGCGTGCTGGGCAGTGGCCACTTATTAGCCGCGTTAGCTTTTGTGCGGTCATCATCACAAATCACGTTCCGTTGCACCGCAGCCAGCTGAGGTGTGTATGAAAATTCAAGGGGCGGATATGACCGCTTTCTCTTTGGTTCTTTGAACAGCTGGTCAGGTTTTAAACTAGCAATGTAAATACCTTTGTTATTCCGTTCTGAAACTGGCAGAGCGACCGGTTCATTATTTGCTTCCACTTTTAATCTCTGATCACTCTCATCTGTTGACTGCTTCGGTATCGTTGCATTGTATGATGGGAGTAAGGGTTCTTTGTTTACTGGAGGCGGTGCATGGTCTTGCACATTGTTTACAATTCCAGCAGCAGGCAAAATATTGTCCGTGAGTTGGTTAGGGTCGCCCCTTGTAACGGGAACCTTTTGCCGTGTAACGTGCGTCCCAAACCATCCCTTTTTAGCTTTATCCTGGTTTCTGTTTGCTGGAGATCCTCGGTCCTCCCTCGGTCTTTCCGGTGGTTGAGGTTGTCGTCCAGGGCGAGTTTCGGGCGTGTGAGATCCTTTGGGGACATCTTCTACAAGCCCTAGGATTCTTTTCCTGAGCACGACGTATGAAACTCCATCCTCCGGTTTCACCACGGCAACGGAGTTCACGAACTGTTTAAACAGCTCCCGGTTACGCGACCTATTCTCGTGGTCGTTAATAAATGGTTTGAAATGAGCCAACAGGTCAGAGTTCTTCACTCTCCCGCCATTGGACTGGAGAAAGTGCAGCACAGAATCCTGAGTGAAGTCCGTGGCCATTACGACTGTTTGCTAGAAGTTCTAAAGTCCGATGTGTCACTATTCTTTTTACTGAACTAGTTGCGAATGACCCCACCCCATTCTGACTTTTTAACTCCACCTGCACCTGCATACCTGGGAACTATGCTACATACCGGAAGGCTTCCTCGAGTGACATAATCCTTCCACAACGGTTCGGTCGAAACCGTTCATTCCAATATGATATGGTACGAGGAAACGAAAACCCGTATCAACGACAATTGTCGCATTTTCCGTAACCGTTATCACCCGGCTACTGACATCTAGACATATCAACAGACACGTCAAGTTACAAAAGATAACATGAAAAGGAGGCATTTTACTTTCTCTTTATTGGTGCCATAATGAGTGTCGACACAACGCAGACATTGACCAGCACCACAGGTCTAGACCGCCCTTTTGCAATAAAGAAAACAAACAGAGCATGTTCTTTATGAACAGCAACGATAAGGTATGAAACCGTACACATAGCTTCATCAGTTTTCATTTTGTTTGTCCCAAATGGCTGCCTAATCCCTCCACAGTACACTAGTGATGTAGCACTGTGGAGGCAACATGGTCCAGTTTGGGGCCGAGGTGGGTATTTAGATTATTCGGTTAACAGAAATCATTTAAACAATTAGTCAGTACCTCACACGTTCACATTCCTACGGGGCGAGTTATCACACAAACTTATAATAAACATACAATTTACAATCGAACTAAATGTGCATGTTTGTGAAGGGTTAAATCAACATGCTTAGGGAAAAAGTAGGACGAATGGAAGGAACAAATATACTGCTTGAAAGAAGTGCTGGCTTCAACAGAAATAAAATGACACAAACAACCTGTTAAAATAAATCTCACTGGAACATTCATTCTACCTTTTTTTTTTAAGGACACCATATTTCCTTTTGATTTATGTATTTTTTTTATCCTTTTATATTTGTGCTCAACAAATACTTATGAAATAGCAGCAGATTTTTTAATTTCTTTTTTTTGGGGCTCAATCTAGCCCAGCGTTGGTGGATAAATGCCTGCGACCACATGACACTCTGGCTCCCATTTCTTGCAGCTCAGATAAGATGAAGAGAAGGCCTTGGTTTCGTTCTCTCCTCTACGTGAGGCTGACTGGCTGGAGGGGGGGACATGGAGAGTTGTTGACCTCCTGCATGGCTGGCAGGACACTGCACCCCCCAAACCCTTGGTCCTCCACGATCACGGCCGTCCCCTCCGGAGCGCCCCCAATCTCTTCGCTGTAGAGGCGTTTGATCCCGTCGTAGAATTCATCGACCTCCATCTCCTCCACCTGAGCAGTGACAAATTACACTTAATGGCACAGGGGACCGGGTGTTATTCACAAAAACACATCGTAAAAGCTTTCCTGGGAAAGGAAACACGAAGAGACCCACAGAGTTCAAAAGGACAGAGAAGGCTAGGTAGATAGGTGTAAAATAAATACTTTACTCCGGTTGTTGTAGCAGCCAAGCTCTCACCTTGCGCTTGGCTGAGTGCTTGGCGGGCCGAGGGAACTGGTGGCTGAGGTGGTGGCCGGGCTTGGCTGGAGCGTGGACCTGGCGCACGGTGGCGGCGACCCAGGTGAGGCCCATGTTCTTTTGGGCCGGGGCAGGTGGGGCCGGGTCTGTGACCGGGGAGCGGAGCCGGACGTCGGGCTCTCCTACCTGGTCACGGGGCTCTGGGTCCAGACGCGGTGTGGGGCACAAGGGCTGGTAGATGTACACAGTGTTGGGAGGCAGGGAAGCTTCCTTAGTGGACAGGCGAAGTGACACCAGCTCTCGGCAGCGGATCAGCTCAGAACTATCGATCTGTAGTAGAACATTTTACAAAGTCAGAACCCTAAGAACGTCCCGTGTCACGTGGTTGAACGGACGATGAGCCGCGTGTCAGGTTGCCCCGGTACACGCGGCGGGGAAGCCCAACGGCGCCCCGACCCGTCCGACGTGCCAACACAGCGACCGGTACCCCGGACGGTCAGTACCTGAGCTTTCCTCAGCAGGTGGATGGTGAGAGCCAGCCAGTCGGGGCAGATGTTCTCCAGGTCCAGGGTGATCAGGGCCAGGGCCAGCATGGACCCCCGGGAGAGGCTCTGCAGCAGGGTGCTGTCGGCCAGGCAGGAGTGGAGCCTGCGGGTCAGCACTGACAGGTGCTGCGACAGGTCCCTGCCCAGCAGACCCACCAACAGCTTACACTTGCAGGACAGCACCAGGGCGTGGAACTAGCGGGGGAGACGCACCGGGGTGTTAGCCAGGCAGGCGTGGGAGAAGGAGGGGGCCCAAAACACAAGGGAAGTGAACGAAAGGGGGAATTCTGGCCTTGCATTAGACCGGGCTCAGCAAGAGGTGTTTTGTGAAGACGCGGAGGGTCAGTATGTGGTTTAAAATCGTCCAGGCCGGTGGGTCGTGTCCCCTTGTGTACGGTTTGAACATTAATTGGAGGAAGTCTATTCTTGTGTTGCTTGGAACTGCTTCAGAGAATTGTAAGTTCTGGTGTTTTCCAGGATATAACCTCTGTGTAAATGTAACAATGGGCTGCGCTGTTTTTATTTTGTGCCATCTGTGATCGTTTTGTTTGTCTGTTTTGTGTTATTTCTTAATCATTGTACTTCAGCTGTACGTAAGAACATGTACACAATGGGCCCAGTTGTAAAAAAAAAAAAACTGTGGGCTCAGTCTGTTGTCTCCTTGTTGAAATAAAGATACACCATTTTTGTATTTTATTTCTGTCTGTTGGTACTCCTGTGGAAAGAATGCTTTGAAATTCCAATTGTGATCCAGTCTCCCTAATCATCTGTTCTGACAATAACAGACGTGAAGCTGAATTTAGTGGACTTCCCTTTATAGCAAAAATATAGGAAGTGGGCTGTCTTCTGGCTACAATCCTAACATGGTGGTATTTTCATGGATGGTCACGGCCTATGAACACGCCAGAACTCACGATGTGTAGGAATTCCAGCGGTGTTGGCGAGAGCAGATCCCAGTTCAGCTTATCCAGAATGATCCTCTCCATTCTCAGTATCTCTGATGGGGAACAGCCACAGCCACTACTACTGGCCAGGTCACGAAGCTGTGGAACACGCTAGACAGACCGACAGGCAGGCAGACAAAGAGTCACAGGTTAGTAGATTAAAAAACAACCAGTAAACACACAGCAATCAATCAGTGGTGGGATTTCAAAGAGGAAGTAGGGCCTCTGCGTCATCTGTCAATCACTGCTTAACCACTAATGGGAGATTTTCAAGTCCATTTACTGAAATGCATGAAGAGACCAGCTGATTTCACACTGTTACAGTCTAAATTACCAAGGAAATGCTTGAGTTCTTCCCCACAGACGCTACACTACTACAACAGATGTTTCCTCACGCATTTTTATTGAAAACATTTATAATCCCTTAGTTATGTTTTTATAGGACTGATCCCCTTCACCCCTGTCAAACATTGACCTCTCCTTGACTGAGATTTCACAATACCACTCCTGCCACAAGGGGTCACTAAAGCATGATCAGACAAGCAAACCCTGTCCAACCTCCTAATAGCACACTTCAAAGTGCTGACAACACGCAGCGCCATCTGAAAACCGAACCGAGGGACTTTTATTTCTTCCTGAAAACCGGGACATTTATTTCTCAGTAAACCACAAAACCCAAACCCACTGTGTCAGTTCACAAACAGAGAAAGAGGCAAGGTTTTACTATTTTTCCCTTCCGAAGTCAGCCATCAGGGCAGGAAAATGTGAAGACTGGAAGGACTTGTAGAGGTTTGCAGTATCTACCTCGTCTTCCTCGTTGGTTTTGGCCGCCAGGAAATAGCAAGCAATGGCAATGCAGCGGAGATACTTCGGACGGGCCTAAGGGGTGAGACGGGGGGTCAATTCATTGCACTAATCGGTCTCTGGTCTTTTGTAATCACATCAGTTATTTCTGCACAAGAGCTTTCGCTAAGCTCGGTTACTGAGAGAAAACAAGAACCGGTGTCTGGAAACGTAGCCTAAGGGATGTCACTCAAACCAACAATAGAAACTGTGGGTTCTGTGTTCTGTGCTGGGCGCCAACCAGGTGCAGACAGAAGGTGCTGTACTCTACAGGACGACCACTTAGTAATGCGGCCAGGGCTGTCAGGCTGCCAGGGAACAGGTGCCACTCACAAATACCTTAAGCAGACCAAGACTAGAAGAAACACTATTCTGCACCACGCATGTTGTGGAGTCCAGGAATAGGCTTCATCTCTCCGGGCGCACAGACCTTTGTATCGCAGTACAAGATTCAAGAACATACACTACATATAATGTCGGAAGAGCTACCTAAAACACCATTGGAAAGTGTTACTTCTGAAGAGGTTGTGGATATTTACCCATAGGTCATACAATTCAGAGCATCCCAGTGTTCCTGTGAAGACCTGAGTCCTGAAGGCTCAGCGAATTCAATCTACAGGTGATGTGCACGGACCCAGAGTGGGCAGGACTTCCTTCCCTCTACTATTGCTCTTAATCCACGCTCGTTCTTTGCGGCACCTTTATATCAGGGTGCCCTAAACATCCTCCATTTTAGAAATCAAGTCGATGTCTCACCTTTATAGCGGCTAAAAACCGGTCTAAAAGACTGATGGCTAGGGAGAGGGTCTCTGGGTAGAGTCTGGTGGTGTCGTGCAGGTCAGTGAGCCAGCACACGGCCTCATCACGCTGGACAGGGGAGATGTCTGTATCCTGTAATCACAGACACAATGGAGGAGCAGCGATAGACTGCGTTAAAGGGAACTGCGTTTTGTTGTCAACGTCCTTCTAATTCATCAAAGAAATTCTCGGCCACACAATTCATGGAGCAGATTCAACTACAGTAACCGTATTTTTTCCTCAAGTATATAAAAACGGAAATAGAAATGTAATCACAGACCATATTTTCAAGAGGACAGGCTATCCCGGGAAGAAATAGTCAGAATGTTGGGACAATTTGACCTTCAGGGTCAACCGGCTTACTTGTAACCAAACACTTGTCTAACACTTGTGGGGGTGGAAGCGTTCAGCCGCAACAGGCCAAAGGCACAGAATATCCTACATTGTACAATCTGTTTGAACAAAGCCCAAGCACAACTTGTTGGGATCAGGGTGTCCTTTCAGACTGAGAGCTGACTTGAGTCCTAGTACACGATGTCTCTCCATTGTATCCTTATAAGTGCCTCTTGCTTATAGTGAAATTAGCCGGTCAGAACAGTCAGAACATTAGTAGTAAGCTACAAAAATGTGGTTCATTAAAACTATTCCCTTTGTTCAATGGACACAATCGATCAGCGTTGTGGCAGACTCTCAGTGCGCCTACATGCATGTAGTGTTGTGGGCACTTGAGTGTATATCCTCCGCAGCCCAGCACTTTGGAACGTCTCCATTTTCACACACAATGCGAAAAAAGGCCCTGGTCCAATAAAACAAACGTATTGACCAGCGTTGCAGGGTCCTTGTACTAATGTCCACTGGAGTGCTTCAGCTGTGCAGCTTCGACTCAGCTGAGGTCCCCATTGCCTACTGGACATACTGCTCACCGCCATTCAACCCACAACAGGAGTAGCGTTTGGCGATGAACTACTTCCGTCCTTCGGCTCTGAAGACGTTCTCCCCAGAGTAGCGAAGATCGATTTTGGAGTTTTCAATTCCCACTTTCCACATTGTTAATGGCAGATAGTGAAAGCATTTTGCCGAAGGCTCAGTATCAGGCACTGGCGACAGCAATATCTTATCCTAGATGTGGAGGTTTTAGCAAGAAATAGAATGCAGCTTCCGCTTGTTGATAACCACAATCTATGAGTGCAGATTTAGGCTAATCAGAAATGAGCTGCAGTGAGTCAGCGGAGAAGAGGCCTCATTATCAGTCAAGCAGGCATCCTTTTCAAATCCAGTTAACTTGCAAAAACCCATCAGCTGACCGCTTAAAGAAACCTGGGGTATTGGGAATGCACAAATCCTCTTTCGGACCAACAAGCAGGAGAGATGAAAGCATGAACTACTAAGCCAGAAAAAGCAATGGCTTCTTAGCTGTATCTCTGACTTCCAGTGACACTGATACCAGTAACTGGGTAATAACCTAACAATCAAAAGCAAAAGGCTAACAAAAATGTCGCCCAAAAATGTAAAGTGAAATGTTTACTTCTGAACTCACCAGACAGCCGGGAGGCGGCTTTTTTGGCGTGTATGCCTTCCACTTCAGGTCTTCCCTAGAGGCTGCATTTTCCAGAAGAAAAGACAGCCTCTGGCTTTCCAAGGGTTCGGCAAACTTCATATTCGCGACCCTTGGATATGCCTACCTCCCCACTGGATACAGCTACCTGTGAACCGCACAAACAGATGATGAATATCGTATAGAAGAGTTGTTCTGTATTCATTATTGAAAATGTCGATAGATCTGATTTACAAATCATCTTGTGGTTAACAACCTTACTCAAGGTAATACTCACATGGCCGTTTTGTGACTAGTTTTTCAGTCCACAAAATAACGTAACGCTGAACTATAAACTATGTCATCCTAGTTGATTAGTTTAACATTAGCAACAACAGGCATTTTCTAATCTTGGGACATTTACTTAGCAAACTAGTCCGAAGGGTTGATAAAGGCAAACTAAAATAGTCCCAACAGTATTGCACTGTGGCTCGACAACGATAGTACAATTGCCTTGCTTTATGCCACTTATATAATGTAACTAGCTCAAAAACATCATTTGATATTCAGTAGACATCAACAATCACACCAGAAAGCCCATATGCTTTCCAAATACAAGCATCATGTTAGATGAGATAATGTAAAGGTATTTAAACAAAAGTTCCCGAATACTAGAATACTGTAGATGCTACAGTACGCTACATTATAATTCTGCTAGCAGCAGGATACTATGCCGGCAGCACTAATTCAAATTTCCTTTTGCAAAATAAAAGCCATAATTGAAATGCATAGCAAACAAACAATTGCAAATGGTCGTCGATGGCAACGTATATGTTTATATATAAATGTTTATTCATTATATTCATAAAATGAAGAACTATACGGGAAACTACATTAAACAGACAACGTACCGGATTGCAAGCTATATTGCCTTATAACATACTCCATTGGCTCCTGTTCAACAATTGTACCCATATGTTTATGCCCCAAATTGCCTTGTATAAAAAAAATGATTGTATAGGAAGCAATGAAGTATTTGGCTAGGTGCTGCTGGCTATACCCTCTATATATGGATTTCTTATTTCCTACGGAGTAATTCTGAAAGACCATGTTCTACTACACAACGTATATGTGTTTTTGTTGTAAGGCAATTTGTATAATGTCAAATTCTGGAATAGTCTTGGACATCTTATGCATTAATATTGTTGTTTAAATTATCAACCTACATAAGTCTATTATTTACTTATTGCATTTACACCTCACCATCTTTAGAACGAATTATAAACTACGCAATCTGTTGACATTGGCGCCTTTATTCTGAAGGTATCCTCATTACAATACGAATAATAGTTAATGCTGCTGGCAGAATACTACTGTAAATTATAGCTGACGTAATACCCAGCTAGCTACCGAACAAAAACAGAAGCAAAAACACCACAATCAATTTTAGATAGCTATTAAGGAATTCAAAAATATAAACTAACAAATAACTTGACTTATTCGTAAAACAAACCGGTCAAGAAAGCAGGATATTTGAAAACGCTTCATGACATTTAGCATTAGCTTACCTCCCCTGCAAAGCTGTGGGAATCACAGTTTAACTTGGAAATCATCCGGTCCATTAAAATAAGGTTTAATAAAGAGGTGAATCGGGTCTTAAGCTAATCCATCTTCAATTCCATTTTTAGTTATTTTTGGGAGGGGAAATTTAGTTCTTCCAAATGAAATTGTATAAAAAAAAAAGAACGGAATAGACAGATGTCTACTTCCGAGGAGGGGACTCTTGGGAGAGAGAAATCGCTCCGCCCTGCCAAGAGCTATACGTGGGTTACGTGGGGTATTTTTCACGCAGCCCCAGTGAATTATTGCGCAGTTACTGCTGAAATGTAATACTAAATCAATATTTGGAGAAATACTGTATTTCATTGATTTATTCTAGAATTGTTTTTACAAGCGGTTCACTGGTCTATTGTGAAGTACATGGATTTTCAAATGCTTGGACTATTTTCTATCGCGAATGAATCCTAGTACAACTGTCACACGTATCAGATGTTCTCTTTACCCATTCACCAGACATAACGACTGATTCACCAGAATATATTTGTTATAAAAAAACCTCTGCGACAATACCCACCATAACGGACACAAATATACGAAACCGTAATAGTAAAAGACCAGGGTATTAACGCAGAGGTTTTTTGTTATTTATCGCCGTAATTGTACGAGACCACATCCTCACACCTTATTTTTGCTAGTATTAAAAAAAATATATAGTCCCATACCCTAAAATGCACGTATGTCTCAATGAGTTATGAAACAGTTGGGTTTGTGTGATATACATTAACTTCCAGTCAGTGCTGAATAACCAAATACCCCGAACAACAACATATTCTAATGTCCCTTATGTTTGTACAGAACTAATAATGTTTTAACCTTATCCATCCAATAGAAATTATGAATTTTGGGCGGACTATTTGAACACACAAAAAGTGGAAAGATGATTGGCTGTCAGAAGTGTCTTTCATCCATAATATGATAGGTTAATAATGTTGAGGTTTTCTGGAGGTCTAGGTCAACACAGTATACAAACAACAAATGAATCCTCAACGAACGACAAACAACGATACATATTACGGAATTAATTTGTCCCAGACGAGCAACTTCCGAATTTAACAAAAGAAATACATCATAGCAGAAAAATACAAAGAAGGCAGACTTTTCACGGAGGTGGAAAACGTACGTGATTGGCTATCGCGGCATTGACGTGTGTTTCGGGGTGGGGAAAGTCTCAACATCAACAGAGAAAGGATAGTTACGGAGAAGCAGAAGAACAAACGGAAGAGATTTGAGGGGTAGAAAATGCTATTGTAAACAGTCTACGGATGTAACTGACAATACAGGTAATTATTTAAAAGTGTATACATCGTTCACAACATAGATTCGGGTGTAATCAACTATTTTGAGGTACAGCAATTGTCGACGTTCCTGTTGTAATTGTGTCCATTACAAACCAGTTCTCTTTCAGCTTCCTGAATTAGCTACTGTACAGTACTGTAAGGATTACATGTATCTACATACCAACTTCGCTAAAATGGCCATTAAATCTCGTACGTTGTTGTCTGTCATAGATGTCGGTTCATTTGCTATATGTACTACAGATTAACTATATTTGCTTTGCTAGATACCGTGGCTTTGTTATTAATGGTCAAGTAACAACGTTAGCTGGTTTAGCTCGCAGAGCTTTCGTAGCGTAACCGACATTTTATACGAAAAGTTGTTTAATTTTCTGGGATCGAGGTGTATATCGTTTTTATTTCCCAGCAGTTTTTCGATTTAACATTTGCTACATCGATATATATTAAAATGATTGCCAGTGAATACACTCCTTCCTCGACAACAAGAATTCATCCAACCCCTCCCCCGCCCGACGACGATTTTAAGCATTAGCTAATGATTCAAACGAACGCTAGTCTTTACTATAATGTCGGATTCTAGATTTTCACTACACACAATGCGATATATTTTTCAAAGATAAGCTCTTTAAAATGCAGAACGATTTGTTTTTGTTTGGATGTCGGTAGGCGTTAACCGAAGAAATCCGACACCGACTCCCAGCTAAAGGGGAAGGGGGTGGGACAAACCTTGACCCTGTTGCCTGAACGAATGTAGGGCGGACAAACATTTACTAACACCAAACTCTCCTTCTTGTTTTGCAGTGGAAAGATTTCTGTAACGGAGTCCGCTCTAGTCTAGACATGGAAGCCGTCAAACTTATGAGGGAGCTTAAAGCCAATTTTGAACAGGAGAGGAATTATCTACCGAAGGAAACCGGACTCAGTCTGATCGAGTCAACCAGAGAGGTAGATACAGTAGAGCATACAAACATTATGTATTAATAAAAAACCCACTACAATCAATTGCATTGGTCTGCGAACATATTAAATCTGTCAGAAATGATAGTTAAAGATACTGAATTGTCTTATGCATTGCAGAATGACCACAGGGGTATATCAGCCAAATGTCGGGATGCCAAAGTAGAGGATCTCTGGAGCTTGACCAGCTTTTTTGGATATAGCACCAAGACGTTTGTCCTGGCAGTTAACTTGCTAGATAGATTCCTGGCTATGATGAAGGTATGTGCCCATAACATTTCACCTGTTAATGTTAACCAACCCCCCCCCCCCTTCAATTTAACAATGATAACACAACATGTGTGTGTACATTGGTCAGTAGTCTCCATTTAGAGTAATTCCACCCTTTTTTCCTCCTAGGTCCAGGCCAAGCATTTAGCCTGCATTAGCATCAGCTGCCTCCATATTGCTGCCAAAACCGTGGAAGAGGAGTGCAACGTGTCTTCTACCAACGAACTTATTCGCATAAGCCAGTGCAAATTCACTGTCTCGGATCTCACTCGCATGGAGAAAATAGTCTCTGAGAAACTCAACTTTCAAATCCAAGCCATCACAGCCTTAACCTTCTTACACCTTTACTACAGGATCACACTCTCAGATACCTCAGACAGGTAAGGTGATACAATCGACCCATTTCTAAAGATAAGTTGTGTGACAGTGAACTTTAGCCACCAGACATGAACTTTAAGCAGCTGTAAACAGAACATGCTAACTCATTTGTCCCGACTGATTTTTTCCATAAAGATGCCATTATACTGTAAGTGTTCCAATAACATGCCATAAATATATTCCAAATATGTGATTACAGGAAGGAGACCCTGAGCCTTGATAAACTGGAAGCGCAGCTAAAAGCCTGTATCTGCCGGATTGCATTCTCCAAAGCAAAAGTAAGTATTTGCCTCAGTCCAAGGGCCCAGTTCCGTGTTCCAGCAGCACCTATAAGCAGTAGTGTGATGCCCACGGTTTTCTTTTCACCTCCAGCCATCCGTTTTGGCCCTGTCCCTCCTCACTCAGGAGATAGAAGCTATGCAGGCCGCCGACATGTTAGAAACAGCACATCATGTTCAGAGACACCTCAAGGTAAACACGCATTCACTGATGCTTCACAGCAAGTCAAAAACCGGGCTACTTCCGTGTAAAAAAGGGACCTTTGGAAAAACAATGAGTATTGTGCCCTATAGCATTTACATGTAAGGTTTCAGTTATGTAACGCAACGTAAAGGGCTCTCCTATATAGCCCGGCCTCAAGCTCTCACCTTGCTATCCTTTTACAACGCCGGAAATACATCCCAGCGGTTTCTGCCGACCCTGACAGTTATGTGACGAAGCTGTGGTCCTCTTACAGATCACGGACACCGAGCTGATTCACTGGAGGGGGCTAGTGGCCAAGTGCATGTCCGACTACTCGTCCCCCGAATGTAGCAAGCCAGACAACAAGAAGCTAGTGTGGATCGTGTCAAGGAGGACGGCCCAGGGCCTGCACACCAGCCACTACAGTGTTCCCGACCTGCCAACCATTCCTGAGGACTGCTGGGACGAGAGTGAGAGGTAAAGGCATATCAGAGGAAGTGATGTACACATGTTGAAAGGGGGGGGGATAAAACAGCAGTTCTGCGAGAATTTACTGTAATATTCAAAACAGGAAAATCCCTAGAAAAACATCTAAAAGGCACACCACTCAAACACTAGTGATATTTGTATTATGACCACTCCTCCGAATGCTTTCGGTTGCCACGGGAGCGGTTGTTCCTCTTTTGTGAATCCTGTGACTAGTGGCTGGTATGTCATAGTCACGTCACAGCCCTGCGAGTTGCGTCAGTCAGCCTAACCCATCCCGTCTCATTCAATACTTGCTGTTAGTCAGACTTGTCACGTCCTACCTAGCAACATTTAGTAGCTGCCAGACAGAGCCAATTAATAAAAACACCTCCCCATGACAACTCAGGGTGGCTTCTAGTAGACGGGGCGAATGAACAGAGGTGAATTTCAACCAAATTACCGTGTACTACTTCTTCCTTCCCCTTCAGCGAGGATTCGTGTGAAGACATGAGTTCTGGAGAGGAGAGCCTGAGCAGTTCCCTGGGCTCTGACGCAGAGGGACCATACTTCCCCCTTCACTTCCGGTGCCAAAGCAACAAGTACCCCCAGACCGCCTAGACCGCACCTGTGTGAGGGGGCCAGTGCCTGGGTTCCACAACCTCCTTTTGAGTCCTCTTCACTAGTGGAAAAACAAAACCCCACAGCTAAACGTTTCGAAAACAAAAAAACACATTTGTTAATTTGGGCAGGAGCAGGGAGTTGCCCCGTGACTGCCAGTTTTTCTTGGTGTATACAGCCCAGAGAATCACCTTCCCTAATCCTACATACATAATATATCTTAATTTATTATTGTTACTTACAGTAGGGTCAGAACACCCGCGATTTCACCAACAACAAATCAATATACTGTATTCTCTTATACTTTTAAGCTAAAAACAAACGCATCTATGGTACATAGACTGTTGCACAATCCTGACTTACAGGCAGCTGAAAAATCTTTTTTGTACATGTAGCGTTTGAAGAATATCTGGCGGTGCATGTTTGAATTTGTCTCACATTCCAGCCGCTTTGTAGACAAGAGTCAAGTTCCAAATGTCACCTTATTCCCGAAAGGAGCCTCATTGGCCCTGGAGATTAGCAAGCAGTTACACAAAGGGAATTAGGGTGCCGTTTGGTACACGCAATACCACATAGCCTGTGGACTATAAGCTATCACACAGAGATGTGTTGGTGGTCCAGTTAACCAAGAAAACGGTACTTTACACAGTGTAGTGTGTAACAAGTGTTATCGTTTCAGGCCGGTTATGCGTTTCACTACAGCGTCAAAGTGTAACGCCAACGTCCGATTGTTCTGCATGGTGTTCTGCGATGTGATTCACAAAGACATTGTGTGTGTGTGATTATGACCTTGTTTGAAACTCAGTTTGCCCCTTCGGCGTACTTGAACAAGCCTAGAGTGTACGTGAGGAAAAAATAACGGAGTGCCACAAAAAAACACCATAAAATGTAAAAAAAAAAAAAAAAGTTTACTTAAACATGTAAATTTGTATAATGTACCAAAAAGCAAAAAAAAGCTGTGAATAGTAATGTTGTAGATATTAACTTATTATTTTTTGCCACTGTTGTATGACAATACATAAAAAGAAATACTATTTTGAAGCTGTGCATATTTTGTCTCTCTTTATTGGGTGGTTTACTATGGAAATGACCTATAATTCTGCTCTGGTAGTAGTACACCCATACATGGGCCTTGGGTGGCACAGGCCTCCCTTCCACCTGATGGAGGATATTAGTCACCCAATGGGCAAGTCCACATCTACTAGCGCTGAGAACAATGTTTACCTGCAGGTAATACATCAGGCCTCTTGAACAGTGACACACACACTGCCTCCTGTGTTACAACAGGTTTAATGACTGGCCATATACAGAGGAAGGACCTAGGCAACTTCATGAAAACAATATTTCGCCATATTGCTCTAGTATTTTCTCATATCTGACAAAACAAGAAGTCAAAGCATTCAATGACACCACTGGAAATTTCTCAATATTTTTTTCTTCCTTTGGTCAGAGTTCAGGGAAAGAAGCAAGCCTAGAGCAATTACTGACACAATTTGCAATATTAAGTAGTCTTATGAAAACAACATCTCAGGCCAATTCACACTTCAGTCCTGCCACCTAACAAAATGACCCATTCCAAAAAAAATGTTAAAAATGATCACTTGCCATAGCTCCATCCACACGATCACCTCGTTTGAAAAGTTGGAGTAGGAGTGAGCCTCTTCCAACACAGAAGAAATCAGAAACCCATACGAGACTTCTTCCGTTTGGGCTGTGAGGTTTGTGACCGCATCCCTACCCTCGGGGTCCTCTGCGACATGGAGGACATCTGAGAGGAGGACAGAGGGGTCGCTTGGCTGCTTTCATTAAACCATGCTCCAGGTGTGGCAGAACCCGGTTCCTGCGACCCAAACAGAGCACTCAAATAATCCTGGTCCCGCGCCCTGGGCTTCCTTTGGGACGCGACCTCGGTCCTGGATGCGGCGGATGCAGTGGGGTTGGTACCCACCGTGGTCCAGGGCGATAAACTAACAGTGCCTGGGTGTTTTGTAGGCGTGAACAACGGCCCTGTGCTAGCAGGCTGTGTGTGGGGCGAAGCAGACGGAACACTACCAGCCAACGCGTGAGGGGAAGCGCGCTCTGAACCAGCACTTAGTTGCTTGTGGAATACAGTGGTCTTGGAGAGGGTGCTACTGGGCTGTCTGTGGGACACGGAAGGGGCCAGGGAGACACTGTACTGCGGTCCATAGTTAGTGGGCGGGGATCTGCTCCCAGGCTGTGGAGGAGATCGGCTCAGGCCCTGCAGCGGGCTAAGACGGGAAATAGAACTGGGTTCTGCGTTTGGGGTCGTGGGCCGTGACATGGAGCTACCGAACCGGCCCAGTGGAGTAGTGGGCCGCGAGTCCCCAGATGGCCCCTTGGGGGTGGAGGGCCCCGGGGTCCCCGGTTCAGACAGGCTGTCCCAGTCGCTGGGGGGAAAGCCGTCCTGACTGGCAGCCGACGACCAACCAGAGGGAGCGTCGCTGTCCAGATGTGATTGGTAGCTGACGGACGAGGTGAAGCTGCCGGAGAGGTCAATGCGACGATGAGCCTTTGCTTGTTTCTCCCTCCTCCTCTTCCGTCGCAGGGCCTCCACCTTGGGGGTAATCAATCAACACAATTACTGCCGGGTAATAATATGCTAATGAGGTTGATCTAGTGGAGGTTGATCTAGAGAAGCGTTTAGAAATGGGAAATGTCTACATTTGGCAGCTGCACCCACCCACCCACAAATAAATAACAACAAAGGTTGTTTACCTTCTCCCCTTGATTGAGACCCAGCCTCTCCACCCACCAGCTCCTCCATCCACTCAGGCCCGGCTCCCATGACACGGTCATCCTCTCGCTCAGCGCATCAGCCCACTCTGAGGTCTTCACAGGGGCCGGGACGGGTACCAGCGCCAGCGGTTTGAGATAGGTGTTGCCGTGAACCAGAACATCGCCTCTCCTCTTGATCTCCCTGAGGTCCTTCCGGAGGCTCTGAAGACGGTCCTCCTCCAGCAGGTCTCTCTGGATGGTCTCTCTGGGCAGCAGACCCTTGGTTTTTACGGTCAGATGAGGGAGGCAGTGCCGGCCCCTCTGGGGTCTCTTGCTGAAAAGCTTGAGGAGCCACTTCTTCCACACATACAGGGCTTCGGCACTAACCTTTGACCTTGGCGAAACCGGGTCAGATTTAGCCTCCACAGACAGGGGGATTGATGGTGGAACAGGAGCAACGGCTTCTTGAGTGTTGCTAAGTCCAAATGACAGGTTGAGGTCATAATCGGGGTCATTGACAACTATCTCAAGACCTCCAGAATCGAGGACCTCCAACGGACCCCCCTCGATCCCAGAGTTAGCGGCAGGAGAGGAAGGTTCAGAAGAACACCATGTCTCATCGAGTTCTCCGCTTCTTGAGCCCTGTAATGTTCCATGCGGCTGTTTACCTGTTCTACGCGCTAAACTTGGTAGAGTGACACCGAAATCTTGAACTCCAACTAAGTTCTGATTGGTCGCTGGGGAGTCTGACTCCGCCTGGGACTTCAGCGTGTGGTAGAAAATGTCCCCGGCTTCAGTGAGCTGCAACACACAGATACACTCATCCTTGCCGTGGCTGTGATGGATGAATGAGAGACCTGAAATTAGAAAAAACATGTGCGAAACAAACGTCAAAATAGGCCAATAGAATTTAAATCTGATGAGAACGACAAACCAAGCTATTCCTCTGCGCGCGTCTTCGGGTGTGGATTGCGACAAAAGACTTAGGATAAAGGGCGCCTTGGATATTGCAAAAGCATAACAAATCCGTCGGGACAGATTCACAAAACCACACCGGCTCACGTCCTCACCAGCAGCCGGCACGGCCAACCTGTCCTGGGCCAGACGCTGGCGGTGGGGCAGCAGGACGGACAGATGCCCCAGGGAGTCTCTGGGACAGAGGAGGGTCTGAGGTGGGCCCCGGGTAACACAGGCCTCATCCCTTCCACCTAGACAACCCGGTGCCACACATTAGTCACCCAGTAGACATATCAGCATTTACCTGCGCGGAGATCAACCTTGAACTGCAGGTTATACACGATTCATGACACAGACTGCCTCCCAGGTTACAGCAGGCTCAATGTTAATGCCCAAAATACCGTGGAAAAATACTATTAGAGCCATGGCTCTGTTCTTAGACGGGTTTGTCAGCAAGCGCATGACTCAGTCAAATAACACACACACCAACCTGAATACTGCAGCATTGTCACTTCCTGTGATCTCGGAGAGCCCAGTAGCACTTTGGTAGCTCCTCCCCCTGACGGTGACCCGGCCGCGGCCTGAGCAAACATGGGAGGATGATCCATCATGTGATCCTGCTTGGCCATTGGCAGGCAGGGGAAACGCTCGTCCAGGATGTATGCCGAGTGCTGCCAGAATCACAGACATGTTTGAAGTCAAATACTGCAGGTGTGACATGATTGGCCCATTATTCAGTTAGCATGACACCTAGGATACCAACTGATGGTACTCATCAAAAAACAAGGCTTCGGTCAAGGTGCACTGCAACACAATGAGTGGAAGTCTAATGTATAGGCTAGTTGTATATGGCAGTACCAATTGATTTACTACCTGGGTGGTAATGAGGTGGTGAAAGGTGTGGGTCTCACTTAGGTATTTGGATAAGATGACCCGCTCCCCACTCTTACAATCTGGAGTTTGTCCGATACGAAACAGAGTTTGGCTACAATGGTCTTTGACCTTTAGAGAAGAAAATTGATTTAACAATAATAACTGTACCAACTCAGCTTTTCTCAAAATCAATCATGTTTTTGGGGATGTTCAAACTCCTGGCAGATTAAACCGGCTGATTCCCCAAGCCTGGCGCACATTACCCGGATGTCAGTCAGCTCCACACCACTCCTGTCGGCAAACACCATCACTCTGGGGTGTCCGGAGAACCCACACCACCTCCACTGGGACTTGGTGTTAAAGTACAGGTTACAGCTTTCCTCACGGAACTTCTGTAACCTGGGACATAATCAAAGAACAGGAAAATACATCATGAGGACAAAGTAATAAACCACCGGCTTCCCACACTTTAAGGTAAAGTGTGTAGCGAGAATTCACGAAGCATTACTCATTGTGATGTGATTCTCCACTCCTGTCTTGGTGTCCACTTGCGCACTCCATTTCATGACGGGGAATGTGAGAGTAACGAGTGCACACTTAGTGAGAGGGGGTGGGCAGAACAGGAGAAGGGTAAATAATTGGGGCAGGGCCATGAATTTAGTGACATGTGTGTTAGCCTCTTACCCTCTCCCCAGGGTCCATAGATAGGCAGCTCCGCTGTCATTGGCTACCAGAAGCTCTCCTTGGACATGGGGACTAAAAGACAAAGGATAAAGAGACATTGATTTACAACTATATACACTCCGGTTAAAAGGTTTGTGGTCACAAAAAAATTTCCATGTATTCCATGAAAACATGCCAAAAAATAAACAGGAAATGGTCATTGACAAGGTTACAATCATCCATTTGCAGCAATGACAGCCTGGCAGACCTTTGGCATTCTAGTTTTCAGTTTGTTTAGGTAATCCCCACCCCCCCCTAACATAACATATGGTCAAGCTGCTCCCACAAATCAAAAAGGGGAGAGATCTAGTCACTGTGCTGGCCACTCCATTATAGACAGAATGCCAGCTGACTACTAAACAGTTGTAGGGGGAAATGGTCTCCAATGAAGCACAGTCCAAAGGGTATGGCATGGCGTTGTAAAATGGAGTGATAGCCTTCCTTCAAGCATTCTGTTACTCTTTACAAATCTCCCACTTTACCACCCCAGACCATCACATCGCCTCCACCATGCTGGACAGATTACATCAAGCACTCCACCAGCATCTTTTTATTTGGTCGGTGCCTCACAAACACCTCAAACATACATTAGTCTGCCCATTTTTTGCTCATCACAATCTTTTCTTGTGAGATACGCCTTTTTCTGTACAACCCTGAGCTAGAAGAAGAGTTGCAGAAGCAAAAGCGAATACCAAGCATTCCACTGCGACTCCAAACTGAATGCCATAAAGGTTTTTACAATGAGACTCGCAACTTCAATTACCAGGAAGTATTTACCAGCAGAGAGGGCGAGTCTAGCGCCAGCACTAAAGATCCATTCTGGGATATCTGTGGTTGTAAAAGGGTAAAAACAGGTACCCAAACTAACATGCACGGTGTCAATAATGTCCAAATAGGAGCCAAAAACCACTCAACACCCCAAATGTCAAGGGTTGTTTGTCCATAATGGCATCTTCTATTTCTACGTCTGTCTGTTGTGTTCATTCTGTATGTTTATTTTTTGTGAGGTCTTTTTTCCAGAAGGGAACCTTTTCACTGATTCCACTTTATCTATGGATTATAATGCATTTACTACTATGAGCAGGGTGAAACAACACATTTAAAATGAAAGTCTCACTCTGGATAGGAGTGTCCGCTTAATGACTAAAATGTAACTTGTATTATTTAATTCGATGTGTTGGTTCGGACTCTGTGCTGTGAGGAGCCACAGAAAGTACAGATGCTTTACAGAATTGTCGTCTTCTTGGTACATTACAAATGATAAACCTGGATCATCTGATAACAGACACACAATTCAACCTCAGAGAATTGGATCAGAACAGAAAAGGGTTCAACATACATTAGAAATAGCAGCGCTCCACCTCACCTGGCACTGAGGCAGGTAGCTGCGTGCTTGGTCTTCACAACCTCCAGAATCTGAGGCTTGTTCTTTTCACTGACCTTCCAGACGCCACAAAGGTAGTCTGAGCGCACGCCAACCTCACCTATGGCAAGAAAACATCCAAACAGCCAGGTCAGTTAAAGAGAAAAATCTACTAACATAACAACAAAAAACAAATGATGGGTAAAACAAGCTAAAGGCTGCCACAACTAGTCATTATCAATCAGTTGGGACTACGTGAGAAGGAGAGGCAGTAAAGACAGCGTTAAGAGACAGATGAGACTGCATCTCAATTTTCTACAAGTTTAATCGATCATCAACATTTTTTATTGCAGCCCTAATTTAATGACTAATCACATTCAGGAAGTAACAGTGAATTAAAGTCATCCCAAATGCCACCAGGCAACACAAATTCCAGGATGATCGAAGAGCCAAAACACTGCACTACAGCACAACAGAGAATACGCCATTGGACAGGCCAATCGAGGAGGGGAGCTGATGAGGCGTCAGTGCTTACAGTGAACCTGGCGAACCCCTACAGTGACCTGTCTGACCGGGCCGCTGAGTTGGAAGGAAAACGGGGTGGGGCTCAAGACAAAACACGGAGGCTTCCCTTCCTGGAACTCCAGCGCCACCCTGTGGAAGTCTGAGGCACTGAATTGAGGTCATTTGAAATTGTTCAGGCAAAATGGAAGTGACACGCCTATTATACATACGGGTGAGACACAATGTCACACATAACGTCAAAGCAGCCCATGTTAACCGGGTAATGGCCAACAGGGGTAAATGTCAATTTGTCGGCATGGCCACATTCAAGACAAACAAAAGGATACTAAGGTTGTCAAGGCCCACTTTCCCTGGATACACTAGACAGCCTTGCTGCAAGGTGCTGCAGCTGGTGAAAGGAATGTACTCAATGGCGCCCCCTGTGGTGCTGTCAGAGAATTGCTCCTGCTGCCTCTGATGAGCAAGTTCTTCGTGGAGCAGGTCAGCGAGCAGATCAGGGGGTATGTCATGGATCACGTCTGACAACAGGTTGGTGTACCCGTTGACCCGATGTCCCGTGCGGATAAAAGCACACCTGTTGTTCAGAACAGAGCACCGTTCAGCAAGGGGCCCAATTAGTTTGTTTAAAAGGACGATATTACGTTGCCGTGTGAACGGAGTGACAAGAGCGTATCTCTAGTTGGCTCACGAGCGCAACCCTATTTGGCTGACACACGGACACAACCTCACGAGGAAAAGATGGTAACAACAATGCACAGCCATCCAACGTGTCACGTGACCACATTTGAACTGTTTTGAGGAACAATGGTCACAAGACTGTCGCATTAAAAAGGCCACGCTCCCCTAAAATCACACAGTAAAGTGACCTGTGACCGGGTGTGCTGTATGTTGATTGGGGAAGGGGAGGCGGTGCAATCTTTCAATTAGCTACAATCAGTCCTTCCTCACTACCATGTTGCTCCTCAAAAGCTGTGATTTTCAGTGGGACTAACCAGATGGAAAATGTGAAATGTTTCACAAGTTGTGTTGTGTGATAAAAGAAAAGCTTGGGAATACAGGGAGCTTACCATGAGAACTCTCTACGGCATAGGGCCCGTTTAGCTGACACGTATTAACCCTAGTCTAAGACTTAAACCAAGCTGGACGTTTAGTTTAAGAACCAGGCTTCAACTTTGTTCGCTAAACCAACCTACAGGCCATGAACTTGAGACTATCATAAAAGTCTAGCATCACCACGGGTGTGGCTTTGGGAGGACTTTCAAAGGGGCGATGGGATGTTCATTGCCGAAAGCTCAGAAAATTAACGTATATAATGGAAACCCTCTACATACAGCAGCATTTCAACTAAGAGAAAAGGCTTGGGTCAACTCACTGGACTTACTTTTTGTACTTCAGTGATTCAATAACGTTTTCTGTCTGCAACATCTGATTAGCCTTTCGATCACTTGCCTAGAGAGTTAGAAACAAACAGAGCTCAACTTAACCCCTGATACTTAAACACTCAGCCTATAAGATATATTTGACAGTACAGTCACCTTTCTTTTTCCCTGTCCAAAGTAAAAGTTCTCTCCCAGGACTTGGCTCATTGTGCAAAAAGCATCCTTATAGTTGTACTGGTAGAAGTTCTGCATCTGAAAATAAATCAAAAAAGCCATCCACGTCACAAGCCAAGGACTTCTTACACTGTAGTGTGGCTTTACAGTGATCAAGTATTTACACGGTTAAAAACAGTAAAGTACAAATGTTCTTACATGCTCAGAAACGTCCAGAGGATTTGAGGTTTCAGTTGATGACCATTTAACGACTAAAAAAAATGTAGAAATCATAAAGGGTGAATAGAATGTGGAATTACAATCCAAACCTTAGCAATGGTCTATAACATAATTTTTTTTATGTGTGAGTCCATGCCACGACAGCTACCTCTTTTCGGTTTTAGGAGAGGCATTGGTACAGGTTCCAAAGGAAACCATGCCTCCCCCTTCACTTGATGTTGAGATTTGAATTTCCAGCCTACTCTGGGCCGAGAAGCGCCTTCCTTGAACATAAAAAGATACACGACCTGAAAACAATACGGTCTGGCCAACATATAAACATGCATATCATACGAGGGAAATGACATGTGTGGCATTTATTCAGCCAGCCATGATTAGGCCAGCCGAGTTGGCTGGGAAAGTGTATTGCCATAGATTTCATCATAACTCACCTCATGTCGAACTTCTAACACCTGACCATACGAACCCCAGCCTCCGGCATTATGTCGGAACTTCGAAGTAGGAGGTCCAGAGTTAAAATAACCCGGAAAAAGTGTATGTGGGAACTTATAATCCATGTCCGAAATAATGGGAATCTCAATTCGGCTTCGAATGACAGGTCCAGACAAGTCCTAGCTAGCTAGCTAGGTGGCTACGTACCATGTGGCTAGGTTAGCCGCCATTATCTAGCCAGCTAGAAATGCTCATACTCTCATAGCCACGCGTTACAATATTGCATTTATTTGCCGGAAGAAAATCTTCCAAAAATAACTCCAGTAAATCCTAAAATTGTCACATTATTCTGAAAAACACAGAGGTAGAAATCCAGCGCTATTGACGGGACACGTGCAGCACAACAAATACGCGCTCTACCCAGCTGGACGAAATGATAGCGTACTACGTAGGCACTGAACACGAGGCGCGGCTACCACACCATTGGTCGGACATATTCCACGTCGTTAAGAGTTAGGACCAATAATATTTGCGTACCTACACGTTCTTATTCTTTTGCTCGTCTGGCGGTGCCAGTGGATTAAGTTAAAAAATGCTACTTGCCCTAATGTCCTAGATTAGTTAGCATGAGTATACTGTCAGAACAGTTGAATGAATACACCGCAGGTTGTCCCCAAAACGTCGTTTATTATTTTCTAAATCAACAGGCAGCGTTGCAGGGTCGGTATAAAGAATGCCTGTAAACAAACCACTAGATGGCGCAACAGGCTAGTTCTGGCTAGCTACTATTATTGATATGTTCGGAATAAGGCTACGGCGGTAAACTATAATGCATTTGTTGAGTGTATACTCACGACTTTCTGTGTTTTTTGTAGGAATACATACAATATAAGGTTTAGTAGTCAAGTGGTTATCAAATCAACTATAAGAATATCCAATTTAAATCCCAATTAATGTGCTTTAAAATAGGCACATGTTATAATTAAAATACAATAATATATAAATGTCAGTCGGTAACGTATAGAGGTGCATTCAGCCTACGCATTTTTGGGGTGTTTACGGATGTGAAATCGGGATGCTATTGAATCGTACCTTTTGATAGGAATGGGATGTGGCTACACCTTGCTTTACCTGTTCGGTCACGTGCGTAATGTATCGCTTATCAGTGGGGGTGAGGACTTGGAGTTCGCTACATATTGTTTAAGCTATCAACGCGTTGCAAAATGGCATAAAACGCTCTTATGGAAGTTTGTTTGAATGAAAAACTGCAGGCATTTTTTTGTGGAACATCCAAAACTCATCCTGTCAAACCAGTTTGTCAAGTTTCTGGTAGGGTAGGTAGCCATTACGCAGGTATTGGGAGTGTACAACAACTCCGCAATTGTTGGTGGCAAGTAAGACAGAACAAACATGGTACAATAGGTAGAAACTTGAAATCATTCGTGAAGAAAAAGAAGACATTATCGATTACTAAGGAATACTGGTAAGTAACTTGTATACGCCAATAAATTATTATTTTCATAGATCTTTTGACCGAACGTATAAAGTAATGTTCACACATTGTCCCGGTTTCTTTCCTCTTATTCTGAAATTAAATATACCTTACTTCCGGTGTGTACATCAACTCTAAATAATGTTTAATCCGAATCGAATTTGCGTTGTTTCTATGTAGTTGTGCAGTGGTCGCCATGACTTTTCTTTTTTAAATTTCAAATAATTCACGACACCGGTGTTAACGGAAATTAAGTAGTGTTAGTGTTGTAGTAAATGAGTGACTGTAGCCCCGACCGGATCTTTGGAGGGGTTCGTGTCCTCATAATTCATAGACCGGTAAAGCGTTAGGAAGGAATCACTTTCTTTGAGACACACACAGAGACAAGAAAGGGAGAGGTTTCGGGAAAAGGCAGCCGTGTATAAAATATTATGAACTTCAGTCCAGCCCCATCATAAAACAACACCGTAAACACCAGCAGAACCAAACATACCCATGTTCATTAATTCCCTGTTCCACTATACATTGCCTAGACTACAGTTAGGCAGACCTAAAGTTAAATACAAAATACACACATCAATATCATGAATCTGTTACTAATGATATGCTTTTAAATAAGGTTTTAATGTGAAACAAACAGAGGTGCAGTTTTATAAACGTATCATTCTGTTTCTCTGTATTTGCAGTGATGCATTGTTCCTTATATTGCCCCCTTTACCTGGCCCTTTGCTTTCTAAAATGGTCTAGGGTAGGGCAAGAAAACTCTGGACACGTAGGCCACAGAAACATCTGGTTTTCATCCTCTCCTTCTCATCAAAAACCCAGTTTTGTGGACAAAGATGACGCTTAGTTGTGTACGTAAATAATGTAGATTTGTGTTGTTCTGCTGTTTGACTAAGGTTAATTGGTCTCAGTGAAACCGACTCAGTGATTCCTAGATGTCTCCCTCTGATCTTAGAGTCACCGAAGTGAGAACTTCTCCTCTCCTCTGTGCTCAGAATTTCTTTTGTTGCCCCTGGCTTTTGGTCAAAAGAATTGTACAATTGGACTATATTTGAGACGTGTAATTATTAGACCATGTTCTAGTCATTAGTCAGTCATGTTTAGGATCTGTGTATCAGAAGAACACCTATAGGAGTTTTTACGTGAAATATCTAAGACGAACAGGCTCCCACATGCTTAGGATTCCAGTTCATGTTGTGTCATGTCTGCCAAAACAATATAAGCTATAAACAACAAAAGGCAGTAGTCTAGTAAATGTAACGTTATTTTGTAAATATGCAATCTGGGACTTCTGGAACAACAAAAAATACTTGTTTTAAACCTCACGCCTGGATATGTAAGATGATGTTTATATGCATCTTTTATAAGACTGCCAAATGCCCAGTGCTGTTTACTTAGCTAGAGATAATTGTAAATGGTACAATTCTTAATGTGATATTAAGGTCATTCAAATATTAAGTCCATCACAGTTGTCTGTGTTTGTAGTAGACCTTTGCAGCCATACAACCTCATTTTAATCTACCAAGAAGGTTTCGTTGTTCAGTGCTGTTAGTTACATCCTCAAGGTGACTGGATGAAGATGCCTGCTGACAGGGAATTCTAGGCAAAACTAGACTGACTCTGCTCATTCTTTATTCTTGTAATGGAAATAAAAGTTTATTGGAAGGATACCAAGATTTGACTCTGACCTGGCAGTCAAATAGTGTCATGCCTCAAGGTCTCTGACTGAAGGCAAACTCATCCTTCTGAAATCCTCCATTTCGTCGCTCTTGATTTACCTTGCTGCTACAGTTCTTGCTTGGTGTACATCCCCGGGGTCTACTCCAGGTGCTTAACCGTGGGTGTCACTGCACACCGTGTTACTGCTACTACAGGGTTATATTGTAGTGTTAATTCTGTAGAAGCAGCATTTCCACCCTTAGTTTAATGCCTGATGGGGGCCCAAGGGCTGACATGTTGTGTTTATAGTATCTGAACACTTGAGGCAATTATGGTTCGTCTGAAGGGGACAGTTTATATGTGAGGGTGTTCGTTCTTGCTGGTTTATTTACTTCTTTTTTTTTACACTGTATGAATGCGAACATGTAATTTTCAAATTCTCTTGCTCTATAAACTCTTCCACAAGGATTCTCTTCTCACCAGCAGTATTGATACTCCCTTCTCTATCCTGAGCACAGTGGGTTAGTCACTGTTTAATTCCACTTGCTCTGGCATCCTGGATTTTGTTGCTTCTTTTTTAAGAGTCACTGAGCCCTGGCTGAATAATGTCACGTATACTCTCATCAAGGAGTGCAGAACAGAGAAAAGTTGCAAGTGTCATATGAGATTGTTTAATTCAAAATCGTCTTACTGTTAAAACTGCAAGAGCTAAATATATCTCAGATATTATCTCTTCTTCCTTATACCACTGTGTTTTCGGTCATGCACCATAGCACCAATGCAAATTCCTTGTATGTGTAAACCTACTTGGTCATAAAGCTGATTCTTCTTCTTCTAACAACTCCAATAATTCTAACGTCTTGTTCAGCAGATGAACAAAGCTTAACACTCGGTTGCTACTCCCTTTCTGATGCAACTCCTCAGACTTGTGAAGACTTCCTGACCTTCACTGAAAAAATCCTTGCCATAAGATCTTGAATCTTCCCTCCAGATCACCTTTGTGATTTTGCCACATGTTCTCCTCTTCTTAACCAGTTTGAACCGGTATCTCTTTCACATGTGAAACCTTTCTACCTGCCCTCAGGACACCGTTCCCTCACGCCTTTTTAAGGAAGTGCTGGACAATATTGGTCCCAGTATATTTTCCATAATAAATCATCATTGGCACTGTCACCATGTTTTAAGCAGACAGTTGTCCAGCCCCTTATTAAAATTCCCTACACCTGTTAACTTCATATTTAGAGACGGGACATTTTCTGTAAATATGTTTAGTTAGCTATATGTTTTATGCCCCCCCCCCTTAGGTTAACGTCACTGGCTGTTGGATGAAGGGCAGTTCACGTGTATTAAGTATCGAAACGGTGGTGGTAATGATTTTGTAAGGCCCCTGGTCTCGGGTTACAAGCCAGCGAGGCAGCGTCAGGCAGAAATGTTTGGCCCCTCTTGGGTAGTTTCTTGAAAGTGTGTTGTCCTCGTTTCCCTTCACCTGCTTTGTTGCTATTGGACAGAGCCTTGGCCAAGACGGGAGAACCGGTTGGCTGACTATGACATCCGGCCACGCATTGCACCGCTGGTAGTGAACCCTGTGGGATGCGGGGACCTGTGTAGAATGGGACGGCCCTTTGCTGGGCCTGCTTGGACAAGATGTACTGGTAATGGCCATATACCACACCAGGGGGCCTCGTGATTAGATTGTCTGTCCAGCTATATAAAGGTTGTATTGATCAAATCTGTGAGTTGTGAAAGGAATGTGCACGGTGAACTCGACGGCTACTTATAGAATGGAAAAACCTGTCCTGTGAGAAGTTCATTCCTCATTCGGTGCTCTGCCAGCTTCACGTATTGTTGTCAAATATTCAAGTAGACCGTAAGTAAGTCTTGGGTATGTCTGAACAAATGTTTAAACTGCCGGTTACTGTGTCATGCTACTTCACAAAGAGTCGTTCGAATGTCACACGATTCAAAATGGCATGTTAGATGTGTCACACTCTCTTTCATTGTCACACAGAAAGTCTTGTGTTCACTGTCCCTAGGTGCAGAGGTGACTGTGATTGGAGTTGGTGAAGCCTTTATAGGTCAGGCTGATTCTTCCTATCTAAATGGTCATGGAGTCGAGAGTGGATTTTTCTTTGTCCTTCTAAATGCCGCCACTTGTTCTTTAGCAGAGCTTAGTAATGTAAATAGTAAATTGGGTGTGTCCCATCTACCGTCCACAATGTAAGCTGGGAGTGTATTTGGCCCATGTGTGAAGGAACTAGCCAGCTGACAGTCCCCTAACAGTGGATTTGATGATGCGTTTCTGATGTCAAATTGATTGCATTTCTGGCTGTGGTGCCAATGTGACCATGGTGTTGACATGGACAGTAGCTACTGTCTTTGTCAACCGGCTTATGCATCCTAGAAGGCTGCTTGTGCCCTTTTGTCATGCACTAGTAAGGGAATAGGGTGTTATTTTTAAACACTAATTGTTTGACTTAAAGACGTGAAGAACGAGGCCTCCGCCTGTCTGAGAGCAGGTGGTTGACGCACAACAGAGGTTTTTTTGTTTGAAAGAATGAGATGCTGTAGATAAATCTTTTTTTTTTTTATTTAGTCTAGACTTTGATAAAGAGCAAGTAACAGATTTTAAGATGTACAGAATATGCCTAATAGTTAACAAACATTGTCTGACCTTTTATGTACTGAAATAAAACTATTTATTATGGGGCATGTATTTTAAGTTCAATCAAAAGTTGTTAATCTAAGAGGTGATGCAACACCGTGTTAAACATGCCCCTGTCCCAACTCCTTGTATGCTATGTTAGGATGTCCAACACATCCTAGCTTAGAGGATCGCGTTGGCAAAATCATTTATTTGAGAAGGATTTGTTACCACATGAAAATGATCTGTGGTGAAATGTTTCCCTGTCACTCCGTTCCTCGATCAGTGAGCGACCTCTGGACGTGTCGTTGCTATGAGTCGGCCGCGAGCTGACTCCCAGGGGTCCCTGGGCCCCGACGATGAAGTTGTGCCCTACAGCGATGACGAGACTGATGATGAGTTGGAGAGCTTGGAGGAAGAGGGGCCCCCAGGAGTCCCGCCACCTGAGGAAGTCAAGAGTGCCGGTGAGAGGTTACGACATCACACAAACCTTAGCCGTGGAACAATTCTCTATGACCACACTGTCATACGCTTTGCTGTTCGTTGTTCTTTTTGCCCACTGGCTGTTTATCTTTTTTCCAGAGTCTGGTTGGAATGTCAAAGCGAACGACAGAAATTACTGTAAGCTGCCAGAGTTTCAGAAGAAATACTTCTTGTGTCTGAAGAAGTCCAAATACTCAGTAAGTACTTTTACCTGAACATTTACTAAAACAGGGAGGTTGTACCTGTACTTTTTCATTTAGAAACATGTTTCACATTTAATAAAATGTGAATATGAAACTTATAGCCGGTACTGTAGATGAAACACTGTAACAAGATAGGATCTATTTGTCCAATATATTTGGTTTGACAAAACATTTTGCAACAGAAAATATTTGTTGAGGTTTCTGAATACACCACTGCGTTATATCAACTCATCAACATTTTATTTTAATCTGGTGTGTAATGCTGAAGACAGAAGCTTCGAGAGAACTTGATACTTGAGCCGCTTTTTTGTTGCACTTTTATAGTGATTTTATTATGATTATGGCAACTGAAATTAGTGTTTGTCATCCTGGATTGTCTTTTAAAAGTGCAACAGAGAATGTCGCAATTGTTGACTTAGTTTTGGAAACTATGAGTCATGGATGATAAGACGTCTTTTTCTTAAGTTATTCTGCTTGTCCCTTTTGTCTGTCATAGACTGGCTCTGATGACTCCCATAATACAGACTGGCCCTACCGTCTTCTCCCATAATACAGACTGGCCGGGCAGAGTTTCCACATTATACAGACTGGCCCTACAGAGTTCTCTCATAATACAGACTGGCCCTACAGAGTTCTCTCATAATACAGACTGGCCCTACAGAGTTCTCTCATAATACAGACTGGCCCTACAGAGTTCTCCCATTATACAGACTGGCCGGGCAGAGTTCTCCCATTATACAGACTGGCCCTACAGAGTTCTCCCATAATACAGACTGGCCCTACAGAGTTCTCCCATAATACAGACTGGCCGGGCAGAGTTCTCCCGTTATACAGACTGGCCGGGCTGTCCTCTGAGGAAGTGCGTTGTCCCTTGTACTTTTGAGAAAGGCTACGATCATTGTCAGAGCGCTAATAGATCTGGGGTATGACCATGCTAGGTTACACTCGCATATTGAGACTGCAGGTAATGACTAAGTGCTTTCTAAAATAAAAAGGGGGAACAAATGGTTTTGTTTGTTTTGCATTTTAGTTAGTGCAGTGGCTGTTGTGTAAGGTAGAGATTCTAGTTGGTAATTCTGTGGTCACACCACTCCCCAAATGGCAACATGCGTTAATATCTTCTACTGTAACAGGGAGGAGAAACGGACTAAGCAACTGTCAGACACTGTTTGTCTGACAGTGGGAAATGTGTTGAAGCCACACCAAGGGTACATGGGTAATGTGTTGAAGCCACACCAAGGGAAAAATACCAGAAAACATTTACTGTGTTCGGCCATGATTGTAAGAGATAAAGGATGGTGTAGAAGTGACAGAGACAGTGTGGGGAGTATAGAGTCTCTTCTGAGAGCGCAGTGGTCCGGACCTCAAGCTACGCTGCAGGGGTGTGTGTTCACCAGAGGCACCAGACCAGACAGCTGGACCACTTTAATTAAGCCCTTTTATGGTCTTCAGAGTCAAATGTCCCCTTGAATACCATTTGTAAGCGTTTGCATTCAGTTTGAATGAAGTTGCCAACTAGACTTCTAACTTGTCCTCGTGCCGTTCATGTTGGTCATTGTGACGCGTCTGAATGTCCATCCATTTATCTAAAGGAGAGTCATGACACACAGCTAACATTTTGTTGACGTTCACAAACGTCTCCATGTAATTATTGGTGGGCTGGAAGGGGACTAGGGCGGACGGGGTTCCAGCTAGTATGAGTGCAGTATCAGAGCTGAATTGCTCTTGTGAATTTCTTACCAAATGTTCCTGTTAGTTGGCGTTCTCCTTTAACGTGAACGTGTTGTCTACCTGTGCCTTAGGGGAACGCCATCAAGACCTACAAATACAACGCCTTAACATTCCTCCCGCTGAATCTGTTCGAGCAGTTCAAACGGGCTGCCAACCTTTATTTTCTGGCCCTGTTAATCTTACAGGTAAGTGTTTCCGTGCGTTACTACAACAGCCACTGTCATTCCTGTCACCTTCTGTTATCGACACTCAATGTTAAGCAAATGAAATGTCCTCCACCTCAGACATCGCACGTCCTGTTGCGTTATGGATGGGTTGTTTGTTCAGACGCAAAGTCTTTAAATGCATTTAAATAATATGTAAATACTGTGACGCATTACACAACTTGGGCTGGAGGATCCTCGTCTGGCCAGTTATTGTTGGGTCTGGATTTAAAATACTTGTTATTGTATTTTCTTTTAAAGCCGTAAAGGTGTTTTTGATTGGAATTATTTTTTAGTGACTGAACAGCACACCGAGAAATGCAGGAACAAATATTCTGTCTTTTTTTTACTAGTAATAATTAATGGTTAACGGGTGTTTTTCTCCTTTCCCTCTCAGATCATTCCTCAGATCACCACACTGCCCTGGTACACCACCTTAGTTCCTCTGGTCCTGGTGCTTGGAATCACCGCTGTCAAAGACCTGGTGGATGATCTGGTGAGGGAGACTCTTCCTCTGTCTGCCCCTTCATTTCTCCAGGCTTCTCCTGAAGTGGCCATTAGTAAAAACCAAACATAGACCAGGATTGATGTAGGCGTTGGATGGATTGTTTCACCTAAGAGGTTCGAGGGCAACTTCGGACTCACACAGTCAGTTCACATACTAGTCGGAAACGCTTACTTTGGACGGGCTAATTTGTTTCACATGTGGTATGTGTTTAATAACAATCATTTAGGATTGCTAGTTTCCTTGTCTCCACTAGCACATGAACACGCCTATGACTCTCTGACGTCTCAAGAGAAAAGCCCTGGACTAAAGCCTCTTACATGCATATCAAGTATCAACGATCTGGTATCTAAATCCTGGCTCATGTTTTTTTCCTGTTGAACAGGCCCGTCACAGAATGGACAATGAGATCAACAACAGGAAGTGTGAGGTCCTCCTGAATGGCAGGTAAAGTGAATAGTTATTCAGAGGGGGGGGACAGCAGAGCCCTAAAGCTGATGTGCTGTTCAGATGTAGTCAACTGGGTGGGACTTTCTAGGCGTTAAGGAAAGGGATGTAGATGACAATGCTGTACTTTCAATCAAACTGATGACCAGAGTTTAGCTGAAATGTCTGTATGTATGAAGATGGGTGGCAGAGAATGCCCAACTTTGGCTTGGTACTTGTTTAGGCAGCACATGCCAGGTGGTTATGTACCCCTTTTCCCTGTTCAATGTACCCCTTTTCCCTGTTCAATGTACCCCTTTTCCCTGTTCAATGTACCCCTTTTCCCTGTTCAATGTACCCCTTTTCCCTGTTCAATGTACACCCCTTTTCCCTGTTCAATGTACACCCCTTTTCCCTGTTCAATGTACACCCCTTTTCCCTGTTCAATGTACACCCCTTTTCCCTGTAAAATGTACACCCCTTTTCCCTGTAAAATGTACACCCCTTTTCCCTGTTCAATGTACACCTTTATCATAGACATTTAACAAGAAAATTTGCTATTTTATGAGCATAGATATAAGAAAGAAGAGCTGTTCGTGATATGAGCATGGAACCTGTAACGGTGACTTGTTCTGTATCTGAGGGACTTGATCTCCAGTAAATCACATATCTGACCATGTTTATTCTGTAGGCTGAGTTCTGTATTAAAGACATGCTTAAGGTTTTTAAATGACCTATTCAGAAATAAAATCTCTATCAGACACTAACCGACATTTGTTCCAAACCAGCTTTCTAAAGTCAAAGTGGATGAACATTGAAGTCGGTGACGTAGTTCGTTTGAACAAAAATGATCACATCCCGGTCAGTAGTGTTTTCTGACTTCAGAAGCTACTTTCATGTATTCTGGATTGACATTTATTTATCCATCAATTAACATTACCATCATTTTAAACTCTGTATAAGATATTAATTTCGTTTTATTTGCATATGTATTTCTTAATTCAGGCCGATATTCTGTTGTTGTCCAGTTCCAATCCCAACAGTCTTTGTTATGTGGAAACAGCTGAACTTGATGGGTAAGATGTGGTATTCTACACGTTGGCTTTGGCCATCTAAGATGGCAACCTGTTTCTGATACTCCAGAGTTGGGTTATATTCTTCATACAGGGAATACAGTGTGATTTGGGAATTGAGATCTTTAAACCTTTTGTGTTATCTTTTGTTTGATAATGTGTTTGCCTACGATAACATTAGAACCCATGCGAAAACACAGAGAGAGATAAAGGGTTTGAGACCTGGTATAATCTGTTAACATTAGAACCCATGCGAAAACACCGAGAGAGATAAAGGGTTTGAGACCTGGTATAATCTGTTAACATTAGAACCCATGCGAAAACACCGAGAGAGATAAAGGGTTTGAGACCTGGTATAATCTGTTAACATTAGAACCCATGCGAAAACACCGAGAGAGATAAAGGGTTTGAGACCTGGTATAATCTGTTAACATTAGAACCCATGCGAAAACACAGAGAGAGATAAAGGGTTTGAGACCTGGTATAATCTGTTAACATTAGAACCCATGCGAAAACACTGAGAGAGATAAAGGGTTTGAGACCTGGTATAATCTGTTTGAGGCCGGGGATAAGATTGGAAACTTTTGCAAACAATACTTCTGCTACCCAAATGGCACCCTGTGTAGTGCACTACATGGCCATTGTTTGATTCCTAAATAGTGAAATGTAGGGGTCGCATTGATGGTGCATTCTCCCAGAAGGCTGGCATGGTACATTCGGGTTCATTTCCCTATGATCAATGTACGGATGGTTCCTAGATACACTAAATCTATGCCCGAAATGTCCACTGAAATGGGAAATGTTCTGTGTGTTTTCAGAGAGACTAACCTAAAGTTTAAGATGGGTCTGAAAGAAACAGACGAGAGGCTTCAGGAAGAAAGCCAGCTGGCATCGTTTGACGGTAAATTTACACGCCACGTCAGTTGGCTTTGTGATTCATACCCCTGGAATAAAACAATCATCAAATAATAATTAATTGGTTTAGATTCTTGATAAGTCAGAAGTATTTCTGGGGGTGCTTGGCTGACTGAATAGGGCTATGGTGTGACTGCATTGCTCTGGATTAGAGCCATAGTGTGAGGTCTCTTCTGCTGCCCCACAGCCATGGTGGTGTGTGAGGAGCCAAACAACCGCCTGGATAAGTTCACCGGGACCATGCACTGGAAGAGGGACCGGTTCCCCTTAAACCTGGATAATATGATGCTGAGAGGATGCAGGGTCAGGAACACTGACGTGTGTCATGGCCTGGTCATCTTCGCAGGTACACACACACCTTCACAACCATTTGACACATTCGCTGAAGATGTAAACAATGCAAATATGATGTATTGGCGCCAATCTTATGCAAACCCTTGCTCAAAGTTTCTCCTTTTCGGATGTAGGCGCAGACACCAAGATCATGAGGAACGGCGGCAAGACCCGGTTTAAGAGGACCAAGATCGATGAGTTGATGAACTACATGGTTTACACTGTAAGACTTGATGAACTACATGGCTTACACTGTAAGACTTGATGAACTACATGGTTTACACTGTAAGACTTGTTGAACTACGTGGTTTACACTGTAAGACTTGATGAACTTATGTGGTTTACAGTGTAAGACTTGATGAACTACGTGGTTTACACTGTAAGACTTGTTTAACTACGTGGTTTACACTGTAAGACTTGTTTAACTACATGGCTTACACAAAAAGACTTGATGAACTACATGGTATACACTGTAAGGCGTGAGTTGAACTGCAGAAGTTACACTGTAAATGCGTCTGCAGAAACTTTTGAAACTGCATCGCAGTGCAGAACTGATTTGTTGCCCCTCCCCAGATCTTTGTGATGCTGATCCTGTTGTGTGCTGGCCTTGCCATCGGGAACAGCTTCTGGTACTCTGATATAGGAATCAAAGCCTGGTATCTGTACGATGGCCTGAACCAGGCGGCTTCGTACCGGGGGTTCCTCAGCTTCTGGGGGTACATCATCGTCCTCAACACCATGGTTCCCATCTCCCTCTACGTCAGGTCAGAGTACAGACATGTAGAATCAAGAGACCCACTGACTTGAATGGGGACTGCCTTTCTGGTCATTCTATTTCTTTGGGTGAGGGCCTCGCAGAGGGGTGTTGAGTGATGCATGTATTTCTTTGCTGGACCTCCTTCCTGTTCAGTGTGGAGGTGATTCGACTGGGCCAGTCAAAGTTCATCAACTGGGACCTTCAGATGTACTACAGGGAGAAGGACACCCCTGCCAAGGCCCGGACCACCACCCTGAACGAGCAGCTGGGGCAGATTGAGTACATCTTCTCAGACAAGACTGGCACCCTCACCCAGAACATCATGGCCTTCAAGAAGTGCACCATCGCTGGACAAACCTTTGGTGAGAAACGTTGGTTATGCCACCTTTGGATAGCCCATTGGTAGATGTTTTACCGACTATCTATGCATGGTAACGTTTTAACTATTTGCCAACGTTTTAACTATTTGCCATGTCAGACATCCGTCAGTCATTCGTCCGTCATCTAATTGCGCAACTAAAGAAAGGCAGTGTAACAAGTAACGTCTGTTGTTCTTTTTTACAGGTGACCCCACCACTTCCGATGGGGTGTCTCTGGATCGAGGAAGGGTGAGGTTTACTATTCAGGATTAGTGTTTAATGGCGATTGTGTGTTTTTACATTTAATGTATCCACCAGAGATTACATAAAATGTACCTGTGATGATCTATCTAGGTTTTTTGGGGTTGGCTTGACATGTATTCCCCTCTGTCCTTTACAGCCGGTGGACTTCAGTTGGAACAAGTATGCAGACAGGACATTTGAGTACCAGGATAATTCTTTGGTGGCCTGCATTCGGTCCGGAAAGAACAAGGAGGCCCTGGAGTTCTTTAAACTGCTTTCTCTGTGTCACACCGTCATGGTGGAGCAGAGTGAAGATGGTGAGACACATGTTCCAACATGCATCGTGACATGACTATTAGATTGGTGGAGTCGGATGGAAGCCCATCGGAATTGGCTGTGAAACAGATTTGATGTGTTTGTAATCTTGTGTGGCCATCCTTCCAAATATCTCATAACCGGGCTACTAACCAACAAGAGGATGCTGGGAAATGTAGGTTTGAGTCAGTTTGATGTTCTTCATCCCCAGATGAACTGGTGTACCAGGCTGCTTCGCCTGACGAGGGTGCTCTGGTGACGGCAGCCAGGAACTTTGGTTTTGTCTTCCTGTCCCGCACCCAGGACACCATCACCGTTAGTGAGATGGATCAGAAGAACACCTATGAGATGTTGGCCCTCCTCGACTTCAACAGTGACCGGAAGCGCATGTCCATCATCTGTGAGTGGCCCATCTGACGGGTTTATTGAGACTGGCGGCATTCGGACTTGTCTAGACGTCCGTACATGTTTTATTCCTTTTACGATTCAAGAAGTCATACAAAGTGGAGGGGAAATTTGGGAAGCCTGTAACTATTTCCATCATACATATTTTTTGGTCTCCTTTTGCCAGTGAGGTTCCCAGATGGCCGGATCCGTCTGTACTGCAAAGGCGCCGACACAGTCATTTATGAACGCTTGTCCCCAAACTCCAGACACAAGGAAGTGACCCAGACCGCTCTGGATGTATGTCAAATTGATTGATTTTTAAATACAGATGCAATTTGTGTTAAGTTAATCGCTCAAGGGGCATATTGATGTTTGTCTTCACCAGCTAAACCAAAATGTTTTCTTCCATTGTAGATCTTCGCCAATGAAACCCTCCGGACCCTGTGCCTCTGCTACAAGGACATCAGTAAGGAGGAGTACGACTCCTGGGCAGCGAGGCACAAAGCTGCCAGCATTTCTACGGGCAACAGGGAGGAAGCTCTGGACCAGGTGTATGAACTGATTGAGAACAACCTCATGGTGAGAATCCTGACTATTAGATCTTTGATGCATCTCGAGTTTTTTAAATGTTCTTATATGCATCTGCTTTTTCTTTTTTCTTTCTGCAGATGATCGGAGCAACTGCCATCGAGGACAAGCTTCAGGACGGGGTTCCTGAGACCATTGCCAAGCTGGCCAAGGCGGACATCAAGATCTGGGTTCTCACAGGAGATAAAAAAGGTAGGAGGGAAATGGTTTCTAATGGATGGCATTTTGAACACTGCATATTTGCCTAGCCCGTAATGTTTTTCATAAACCATTGGTATTGGCAAGGATGCCAAAGGACTTATTCAGACATTTTCTTCATGCAGAAACGGCTGAGAACATCGGCTTTTCCTGTCACCTGCTGGATGATGAAATGCAGCTCCACTACGGAGAAGATGTGAAGTAGGTTTACTGTTCTGGTATTGTTTATTTAAGAGCCACACCGGACTCCCTGGGCCCTAGGTGTCAAACCCATAAAGGATCTAGTGTCTGTGGGTTTGTGCTGCCTCCTTGCATTTGAATAATTTAGTCAAGGTCACCTGTTAGTCAGGAATTCCCCTCTGCTCGATGTCTAGGTCTTTGTTCGACACGGATGGAAAGTGAAACCCGAAAACCTACAGATCCACTGTGGAATGAATTTGACACCCCTCTCCTAGATCCTACATGTATTACCTGATTTGCCACACAAATGTAACATCCGTATGTTAAAAAACCCACTATTTATGCTAACAAAGCCTATAACGTGGAGCAGGTGACAGGGTCTGAATGCCCCGAAGGCCCTGGATGTACTCAGGCTGGGTTCTAGAATAGCTGGAGAGACCTGGAGATATTTATCCCCTGGGATCAATATGCATCTTATGGTCACAATGCAAAGTACTTTCCACTGAATCTTATAACTGTGTGCGTCTGACAGTGAGAAGTTACGGGTCAGACAGACGTCCAGGAGGGAACAGCCGCCTGCAGTCGGGCGAATCAGGAAGAAGGTGCACGACCCATTTTTTGAACAGTCTGGCAGAAACGCTCTTATTATAACCGGAGGCTGGCTGGTGAGTGGAGTCTTTCCTAGAACTGTCCAACTTCAGTTCATCAATCTGACAAAGCGTACCGTTCGCTTGACGGTTTAATGTTTCTTAACTGCTCCATGTTCGGGGTTTGAAAACACAGAACGAGATATTGTACGAGAAGAAGAAGAAGCGCCGCCGTCTCCGCTTGAAGCGCCTCGGCAGGAAACCCGCCTCCTCCGTGCCCCAGGATGCCACGCAGCCAATCGACGACTGGGAGAAGGAGATGCGCCAGGTCGACTTCGTCAACATGGCGTGTGAATGCCAGGCGGTCATCTGCTGCCGCGTCACGCCCAAGCAGAAGGCCAACGTGGTCAGCCTGGTGAAGAAGTACAAGAAGGCCGTCACTCTGTCCATCGGCGACGGCGCCAATGACGTCAACATGATCAAGAGTACGGGAGACTAATAGTGCCTCAGTGTGAATGCTGACATCGATTAACCGCTGCTCTCTCTGACCCCCTGTGGGTTTGTGGCCGTGTTGTAGAAAACGGATCAGCCCTTCCGTGGTGAGAGTTGGACTGATTGTGTGTGTCTTCAGCTGCAGACATCGGTGTGGGAATATCAGGTCAGGAGGGCATGCAGGCGGTGATGTCCAGCGACTACGCGTTTGCTCAGTTTCGCTACCTAGAGCGACTCTTGCTGGTCCACGGCCGCTGGTCCTACATCCGCATGTGCAAGTTCCTCCGTTACTTCTTCTTCAAGAACTTTGCCTTCACGCTGGTCCACTTCTGGTACTCCTTCTTCAGCGGGTTCTCGGCTCAGGTGAGGGAATGTTCTGGGAGGTGTGTTTTGCAGCGTGGCTCTTATCCTGGAGAGGTGCCCTCTTGCAGGTTTTAGCTCCAACCCTGTTCTTAGAGGGCTAACTTCCTGCAGTTTTGTTTGCTCCAACTAAGGTGTAGCTGACTTAAGTTGCTCATCAACCTGCAAAATATCTGAACCAGGTGTGCTAGATTAGGATTGGACCTGAATCCTACTGGACGCTAGATTAGGGTTGGACCTGAATCCTACTGGACGCTAGATTAGGGTTGGACCTGAATCCTACTGGACGCTAGATTAGGGTTGGACCTGAATCCTACTGGACGCTAGATTAGGGTTGGACCTGAATCCTACTGGACGCTAGATTAGGGTTGGACCTGAATCCTACTGGACACTAGATTAGGGTTGGACCTGAATCCTACTGGATTATAGGTCTCCCATACTGATTGAACAGTGTTGTATTTTAAACAAGCCTGAGTCTCAACACCTGTATAAACAGCATTTTCACTACCGAACTTTTGTTCCTTTTTGTACTATGGATAATTCAACAGAATTTCAGCACTTTTTGCAATGCAGGAATTAAAGATTTCAGACCATTTATTTTTCTCATCCAGATTGCTTATGAAGACTGGTTCATCACCTTGTACAATGTCATGTACACATCTCTTCCTGTACTGCTGGTGGGCTTGCTGGATCAGGTACACTTTTACTGAAATCTAAAATGTTGTTCTTGCTTCTTTCTTTGTCATGTTAGAAATAATACATTAAAAATGTAATTTTAAATATTGTTCTCTCCACAGAATTTTAAGCTTTGAATAACGTACATTGATTCAAAACTCATTGACACATATCATGTAACCTGAATGCCAAATGCCCTGTTTTTGTTGTTTCTTGTTCATTCAAGCCTTTGTACTTCCATTATAATGGAAGGACAAACAGTCATGGCTGTTTGTCATTTGAGCTCATTATTTTTCCTCCCTTCTGTTTCCTTAAAGGATGTGAATGACAAACTGAGTCAAAAGATTCCCATGCTATACCTCCCGGGTCAGCAGGGGGCGCTGTTCAACTACAAGAACTTCTTCATCAGTCTGTTCCATGGCATCTTTACCTCTCTGGTGATCTTCTTCATCCCCTACGGAGCCTTCCTGCAGACCATGGGGCAGGATGGAGAAGCTCCCTCTGACTACCAGTCATTGGCTGTTGTTATGGCCTCCTCGCTCATCCTCACTGTCAATCTACAGGTAGCTTGATGTTGATGTTAATTGATTTGAAAGATTTTCAATGTGTTTATCTGTTAACCTTGAAAGCTTGACAGAGCTTATCTGTGCAGCATGTGTGATGTGCAGTTGATTCATTTTTCTTTGTCCCACCTTTTCTGTCCTAGATATCTCTGGAAACCTCATACTGGACCTTTGTTAACTGTTTTGCTGTCCTGTGTAGCATAGCGATATTCTTCGGAATCATGTTTGACATCCACAGTGCAGGAATCCACGTCATTTTTCCCTCAACGTTTACTTTCACAGGTAAGTTCTGCCACCCCAGATCTGGGTGGCAAGGTATGGGATTTCTGTGCTGTCCGGTGGCTACTCTGGCTGACAACTACCAGCCTTTCCTGTCCTTGTCCTCCTTGTTGTGTTGCTCATCCAGATTCCGTCTTTAGACTCTCACTGTCACCGGCCACGTCCCACCTGGGTTCTTTTACCTGCTGGTCATCCCAATATTAAAACGTCTTGTAGATGTGGCTTTAAAGGGTCATGTACTTCCCTCTCAACCATCATGGCCAAAAGAGGACTACTCACCCCCAGAGCACTCATTAGGGTTCCTACTTGGTTACAGTCCATAAATACTGTGCCTCATTTTCAGCTCAGGCAAATAGACTCATCCATATCAGCAAGTCCGCTACAAACCTGCAAATTGGTCTCCATTGGACTATATTAAATAGCCTTTTCCCAATTTAGTTTTCCCTTGCGGTTTGCTTTTTCTAATGGTTACAATTTGTAATTACTTTAACCTTCAAACCTTGTAACTTTTTTTGTTAACCCCTAGCGTGTTCTATGTGTGTCTGTTAGGGGTTTCCTCTAACGCGCTAAGACAGCCCTACCTGTGGCTGACCATCATCCTCACCGTGGGTGTCAGCTTGCTGCCCGTCATCTGCATCCAGTTCCTCTCTAAAACCATATGGCCCTCAGTAGGAGACAAGGTGAGGCCTACTGCCGCCCCGACCCAAAAGGCCTCACTCACAATGTGGAACTGGTAACCCTTGTGCTTGAGATGGCATTGATATGTCTGATACCCCAGAGGTCTGGAGGGTTCTTGTATGGAAGGGACGTTAACAACGTCACATGATGCTTGTTCGGGCTAGGAACATGGTTGTAGTTTGTTTCAACAAGTGTGTGGACGTGTTTTGCCCTTCGACAGGTCCAAAGGAACAGGAAGAAGTATGAGATGGAGGAGGAGGAGAAGAAGAAACCCGCTCCGTTCCAGCGTGGCCGAGCCTCCCGGCGTTCTGCCTATGCCTTCTCTCACTCCCGGGGTTATGCTGACCTCATCGCGTCTGGCCGCAGTATCCGACGACGACCCAACGTGGCTCGTCCCGACCCAAGGGACTCTCTCAGAGAGGTCCCCCAAGCTGAGAACATATGAGGGGGTCTCAGCTGGCAGGCCTGTCCCTAGCCTGGTACCCAGATCTGTATGGGTCATTTTGGAAACCTCTAGATTCCTACAAGACTGAAAACAACTACTCGCCCTGAAAAGACTGCAGCAGTGTGTAACACTGCCAAAACAGATCTGTGACCAGGCTAGACTGTCATGGCCTTTGTGTTTGGGAATTTGAACAAACTAAGAACATATTGGAGACCTGATGGACCTGGCTGGCTCTAAGCAATGACTCTACATTGTGAAGCTCACCCAAGCTGTTTGGGTTTTATTGTTATATGGTTTGTTCTGTAACCAGGAATGTTGTTAATCTCAGGATTTTAAATAGCCTTATAGTCTCTCTATCTCTCTCTATCTCTAACTCTATCTCTCTCTCTCTCCCAGATAGTATGAAGGCTCAGAGTGGGAGAGTTGTTCCAGGGTCAACTCCCCTCTGAACATGATAAAAAGGGGATGGTTATTGGTTTGGCCGGGGCTGTGTGTATAGCACTCTCTATGGTGTAGTTCTGTTTGTTATCAGGACTGTGTGGCTCCCAGGCCGTGGGGGTTGGCCCTGTAGTAACTTGTCTTAATTTAATATATTGTGAATATTATTGTTGGTTTTTATTTTTACTGGATGAGGTGTCAAATGCATGTGTACAGTTAGAGACATGTCTAATGAGTTGGGCTAACTTTTACAACAGATGCCATATTAGTGCCTTTTGAGCTTTCCATGTATACATACATGAAGAGTATTTGGATTTTAGCTAATTCTATCCGTTACATTGCGCTGTATATGTGGGGCGTTCCGTGAACTTCTACAGGTCAGTGGTGTCTGTCGGAAGCTGACATGGCATTTAGAAGATACATTTACACATAGTTGCCATGAAAAAATAATTTTAACGTGCTGCGTTATGAAAATGTATTCAAATGCACGAATCACAATAGACCACCTCTGTGAATATGTGGCTCTGCTGACAGCCTGCTGGGTGTCAAAAGCTGTGTCTTTTGAATTCACAATAATTTCAGACTTTGGGTTGGCTTATAAGGAAACTCATAAGTGCTGGATCCTAACTGTTTTTTCCACTTTGCCTCTTTTCGTTCATGGTATCGTCACTGTTTTTAGTAAATTCACACGCACTCTTTTTATAGAAATATATTTATTGTCTATATAGTCTACTTCTAAAGCCAGAGCAGTTGTTTACATTCATCTCATAGGACCCTGCTCAGCTGGACTGCTTGTATAGCTTCACGGTTTACCTCAGCTAAATAATATTTGGCCCCCAGTTGCATCTTGCAGTCTCATATGCCAGTAGTCGGCCAAGTATAAATTAAACGTACCCAGGAAATGTCCTGTTTACGTGGAAATGGCCAATTAGGGTTTCCACCACTTAGAAGAAGGTCACCTGGAAAGGCCTTTTAAACAACATTACCTGATCCATACTTAAGACCCTGATGGGAGTCTTGTCTAACTGAGTCATGATTTTCTTCTTCAATCCTGAATGAAATTTCTTTATTTAAAGTGGTAATAGGGTCAATTGCACCGCCTATATGATCGGAGGGTGTCATGGGACCGCTTAATGATATCAAATCATTTCCATCTTCAGAATTAGAATTTTTTAGTTTTTTTGTGCCATGAATGTGCTTTCTAGGCTGGTTGCAATCTGAGGAAATAACTAATAACTGTTATAGAATGGGTCTAGTTTTGTGATTTTTACATTGGCTGTCTCGAGGATGCTAGCTATATGAGAAACCTCTGTGAGCGCTTCAGTGTCAGGTTACTTTTTGTTAATGGAAAACTATGCCATGGATAAAACTGCTAATCAATCCTTTGCGATACTTTGGGTAAAAATGTATCTTTTTAAAATGCCAATGTTCAGTTCCTGGTAGTTAACAATAAATCGAGCTGTTAAATTTGTGTTTCGTATTGAGCGACACATGACACAGGATTCTAGAGAACATTAGACGTAGCAGCTATACACAGAAACCTCTTAGCCCGGTACAGCTCAATCTAGAACAATTTGTGGAAACAAGACCAGTTTCCCGGGTCAGTTGTATATCATTGTGATACTTAATTTCAGAGAGTCTTATGTCCCAAATGGCTCCATATTTCCTGTGTAATGCACTACATTTGACTTGAAGGGTATTTTACAGAGAATAGAATGTGGTTTGTGAGTTAAATGTCTTCTGTTACATACTTGATCATTTGTTGCTGTACATCCAAGTGACTTAACTATATTTTAATGGTGTGTGTGTAGATGTCTGAACAATAGACAAAGACCTTCTGATGGTGGTCTTCGGCTAGTCTTAAGACTTACTACTACCCTTTTAAAAATGTGTTTTTACCTGACAATGAATGGATTCAAATAACTTTAAATAAAAGGTAACTACAAAGAGAAGCTGCGTTTGGTTTGGCATTCAAAACCTTTGTCTTCTCGTATGTGTAGCTCACTTAGTTGGTTCCAGTTTGAAAATGTGTCCTCATTTGTTATCCACTCTGGATAAACGCATCAGCCGAACATTAGTGAATGAATTTTTGTCTTTCAATATAAAGTCACTCCATTTAACTGTCTAGAAGCCATTTAATGCTGTTTCGGTAAACATATTTAAAAATAATAGTAATAATAAATATATATATATATATATATATTAGAGAAATGAATTAAGTCCAATTTACTCTGAACAAACCTCCCTAATTTAGCATTTGAAATTACTGTCAGTTCAGAATCAGTGAAGTGTTTTATCTTACAGACCCAGTTCAGTGGGGCATGTAAATATGTTAAGTACATGTTAAATATTGCAAGGAAATTGTAATTTTGAAGGAGGACCAGGCACCTTAAACCAAGGGCATAAGGTTGCAACATGCATCCATGGAAAAAATGTTATCCGTAGTGGTTATATTATCATTATATAGATGAAATGGCAACTGGTATAAAAATGCAGTTTGTAGGTAGGGCAGAGTTTACCAATCTTCGGGAATGTTATTTGATTGACCTATCATCAAGCCTTTATTTGTACCAGGTGTGCGAGTGCAAGGGCAAAAATATGCAGGCATTTTGGTCCCGAGGTAGCGGTTTGTTGACTGGTCTAAAAGTAGTGCACGCCCGCCTCCTGCAGGCCTATTTATGGATTACATTTGTGAAAACCCACTTGCCACTAACAAGATGGCTGCCAGCGTGAGACGTTAGTGTTTACAGCAGAAAAATAATTTTCCGGCAACACTGAAAATTGTCGTAGAATCAGCTGACCAGAGAGGATTTACAGAGGGTAATACTCAAGACGAATAAAAATACTGTTGACTTAGCTCCACGGACCGAGGATTTCGTCAATACCGTTTCCAAGAAAAGGAGATGTTCCAGTAGAACCTGTCACAGGTAACCGTTCAACGTTTTACCACATTGTATCAGAATGACCATTTTAGCCTTCTAGATAACCCGGAAGCTGCGACATTGCAGGTGCTCTACATTGATGTTGTCATCAACTACGCTAGTGTACAATAACTATCATCTAATGTCGCTAAGTTGTCACTACAATGCATATATGTCATTACACAATGGCATACTGTTTTCGACGTCTAAAATGCGTGCTAGCTAGCGCACAATGTCAACCATCATTGGCTGGCAAACAAGATTAGCTAGGGGCTGTCCGCTCTATTCAACTGTTATCGATTTGTAAATAAGACAAGTAGATACCGATAACTCATCTAGGTGTGTTATGCTAAGCAACTTCGTGACAAAACGATGTTCGGTCGCTCATAGTCATTGACTCCTAACTTGACGATTGATTTGTCTGTGTTAAAATTTTTTGTTTCATTCATTCAATGTTTGCAAGATCAGCCGTTCTGTCATTATCTTGTCAAGGATCAGGGTAAAGTGCATTCATTCATTTTGCAGCATTTAAGGGAACCCATGCCTTGCCATTTAATTGCTCTGTTATCAGGGTGTTTTAAAACGTTTTTTGCATTACTTGTTGTCTTCACTTGGAAAATGGTGGCTTGCTCGATTAAATGGGCTGTTCAGATAACCTATTTGCTGATGCCAGAACTGCCAGTTGGCATTTGAGTCAGTGGCTATGCCAAATAATTTACCTGATAGCCGCCACCTGATACGGGTCTAGTGATGCTGCTTCTTTCCTGATATTGCTGTAGATTGTGGGTATTCAACTTCGATAGGTACCCGCTACTGCTTGTATAGCGAGGAGTTCATTGATCGCTTAAAATCAGTCCCTGGTAGTGCACTATTGTATACCCTATTCATACTTAGTGCTCTACTTTAGACTGTTGCCTCCATAGTGCACTGTTTTAGACCATATGCCCATGTAGTGCTGTACTTTAAACTGTCTTCCTTCCGTAGTGCAATATTTTAGACTTCATTCCCTCCCTAGTGCTCTACCTCAAACTATTCTCTCCATATTCCAACATAGTGTTTTACTTCAGACTCTTCCCTCCATAGTGTTTTACTTTAGACCAGGGCTCTTTTGGTTGTATGGATTCTTCTCCTCTGTTCACTGACTCACTGGACAATTGTTGTGTTGTGGCAAACACGGATATTGATCATACTCTGAAAGCCTTTGGGTAGATTGGTGATAGACTTTGAAAGCAGTGTCTGCACTGATCAGCAGACCACTGGATGTTTATTTGGTCTGAGCGTCAGGAAATTCTGGAGCTGTGGAAGCATTTTTCACTTGTTCTGTCTGGGTGTGAAACGGGACTACTTAATCCAAAATGAAGCTGATGCGTCTCGTAAGGATGAAAGGGATGTTTCGCAGGCTGAGGTTGGCTGTGAGATTGACAACCAATGAGCGTATTGTCAGGTAGGGCTTGGCTTGGGTCACTGCTTATCTTAAGTTATATTCAGGCTAAGAACAGGATGGAGGATGTGTCCCAACCTACTTCCTTGCCTGTAACTAGAAAGAATAAGACCATTCAATGTTTCAGTAATACAAATAATATCAAATAGTGGCGTAGGCTATTCATTTGTACCGTGTTAAATGCTGTATAATGTCTTGGCATCACCATGGTAAAGTTATTGAATTAACTGTTTGACCTTTTACAATTTATGAACAACCTTGACATTGTAGTTGGTGAATGGAGGCAGGTCAATATGACTAATGAGAGCTAGGTTACTACTGGACAGGGAGTGTTCAATAGATGTTTGATTTTGATGCACCAATAAAAAATATATACATCTATTTTAACCAGTTTTTTTGAATCAGTCAGCAGCTGTTGTAAATTAATTTCGGGCTGCCCAGTTATGGCCCAGGTCACGACCGTAGCCATAAATTGGTCGTTGGTTCAGCTTTTCTAGTTCATAGCTTGGTCTGTTCCGTCGTGTAGAAGAGTGTCAATTCTGCATGGCTTCCTAACCCGTTGCTATTACATTGATGTTATGATTGTGTGATGACTACTAGGACACAGTTTTTTTTGGATGACCCCCAACTATTGATCATTTATTTGTGAAAAGGTTATTGGGATGTGTTGAATTGATCTGAAGCTACACTAATAAGCCAATAGTGGCTATGAATTCAATGGTACATTACCTTTTATAGTGACACGGCTAAAGTCAGCCTTTCAGTGTTGATAACCGACCCCTGAAGCCTCCTGGCGCAGCTAAGCCGAGAAGCCAAACCGTTGTTGTGTCATGGACCCTAACCCAAACTTTCTCCTGTGCAGGTCATCAGAGAACATGTCCGGAAACAGCCTGGTTTTACCCATAGTGCTCTGGGGCCGTACGGCGCCCACCCATTGCATCTCAAGCCTGCTGGTCACGGATGATTTCACCACGATCATTACCGGCTGCCACGACGGACAGATCTGCATCTGGGACATGACCTCCGACCTCGAGGTAGTGCTGACATCATAGAGAATACTTGGGACACGTGCAGCCAGTCAGAGCACTTACGCCGGTCTCCAATGGTTACCCCCATTATGGCCGCTGGCCAGCCCCTCGCACTGACCTCGCTTGTTATTGACGTCGGAGTGCTTATCTGGACACAGTCTGCATGGGTCAAACACGGATTTCGGGAAGGGTTTAGGTAGCATTTCTTTAAACCGAAAACTCAAATCTATGTTATTATTTTGGGAATTCTTCACGGAAGTCTAGTGCTTGATGGCAACAAAAACGGTCAACTCTGTTATACATCTTACTGTGCGATATGACAGTGTTGTTACCCTGCTAAAACGGCATTACTGTAATTATTTAGTGTTACAACATGGGTGTTGGGGGATCATCGTAATTATTACTAGGTTAGTACACAGGTATAACAGTATTACTGCAGCGAGTGTTACTACAAAGGTATAAGGCTGTAGCTGTCATGTCCACAGATCAGTCCCCGTGCCATGCTGTTTGGCCACACAGCCTCTATCACCTGCCTGTCCAAAGCCAGCAGCTGCAGTGACAAGCAGTACATCGTCAGCGCCTCAGAGAGTGGGTGAGTGGCGTTCGGCGCTCTCAGTTGGGTGGTGGACCATGCTCCCCTTCCGGAGGGTGGCAGGTCTGTTTGTAACGCCCATCTGGTTTGTGTGCAGGGAGATGTGCTTGTGGGACGTCAACGATGGCCGCTGTATTGAGTTCACCAAGCTGGCTTGTGCCCATACAGGAATACAGGTAACATACAGGATGTAACATGCAGGTAACATGCATCTCTTGTTTCCTCCAACGTCATCTCTGCCAGACTCCTCACATCCTCCCTTTATGTTGAGCTTGTGTTACTAACCCTGACCCCTAACCCCTCGGTTTAGTTCTACCAGTTCACCATCGGTACGCAGCGCGAGGGGAGGCTCCTGTGCAACGGACATTACCCAGAGGTCTTAGTGTTGGATGCCACCAGCCTGGAGGTCCTCTACTCTCTTGTCTCTAAGATCTCTCCTGATTGGATAAGCTCAATGAGCATCATTCGCTCACATAGGACACAAGGTTAGTCGGTCACCTTCCACACACCTCCCTGTATCAGATCCTACTGTCCTCCCTGTATCAGATCCTACTGTCCTCCCTGTATCAGATCCTACTGTCGTCTCTGTATCAGATCCTACTGTCGTCCCTGTATCAGATCCTACTGTC